>JASDQU010012089.1:209343-221645 GCA_032191745.1 Picea mariana
GCCTTAGCTACACCTAGGTAAGTCTTTCCTTCTTAGGGTTTAGGGTTGGTGGCCTTGCCATAGCAACACCATCAAACCCTAACTCTCTTGTCCTTAAGTTTAAGTTTCTCCTAAACCATTAGTCTCACTTCAAATTGACTCCATTAACCCAAGGCACTAGTCTAGAAACTCTCTTGAGCTTGTCTATGCTTAAAATCTTTTTCAAACACTCTCAAATTTGAAACCCTAACTAACCTAGCGTCTAACCCTAGCTGTTTACTAACCCTAACCCTAGAGGTGACGTCCTAACCTATTTCAACTCTAGTTTGCTCTAAAAGTTGCGGCCAAGTCTCCTCTAGGCAGCCATAAAGGTCTTGAGCTTTTTCATTGGCTTAAATTGCAAACGTGACCCTTTTTGTCCTCTCTAACCAATCTCTTAAGGCTGATGTCATAGTGACTGCAACAAAAATTTATATAGGTGACATCATACCTTGCTTGATCTCTTGTTTTGACATAAACGTTTTGACTTTATCAATCTCATTTGATAGGTTTTGAGCTATTGATTACATCTATAAGCTTGTTTGGTAAAACGTTGTGCTCTTTCCCTTTCAAAATAACTTATTGATAAGGTTGACGTCATCTACATTGTAGCAACAATATTTATGACACAACAACATTATTTGTATGAGCTAATTTGAGATATTTATTGCATGTTGATATAATACAAGGACTTAATTGTGTACATTGAATGCTCTTATCTCTTGGTGTTCTTATTGAAGAAGTGATATTAGTCATTTGATTTTGTTTTGATAATCATTGACTTCGTCAATAATTATATATAATCATTGACTTCGTCAATAATTATATCTAATCATTGCTCATATGTATATTTGAAGATAGTCATTAATGCCTTTGGAGTACTAACCCACTGCATCACATATTCTAGTTATTTGTCTTGTCTCGCAAACAGGTGCCATTCCAGTGGAACAATATCTTCTTTGACTATCTTATCATTGGCAGTAATCTGTGAAAGGACACTCTTATCTTGAGCCATTATCCCTTTAGCCCTTTCATTAACCATATTGCTTAGGGACGTCTCCCTTGGACTAGCCATCCTAAATAGAAAGAGCTCCCCATTGAGGTGACAGTGGGTGGGGAAGCTCCTGTTACGCCGGTTTTAAGCCTTGACTCAAGCTGCCTAAACCCTTCCTACAAACCGTGCGATAACAAACCCCATGCCCAAAACTTTTGCCCCCATCCACCTCATATTTTCCACATGGCTTAGAGAGGGGTCCACCTGGGAAACTGTCCTTGACTTAGGGAATGATTCACCCAATAGGTCACTTTGTCAACCCTCCCATACCTAAACTTGACAAGTTGCATAGGGTCTTTGAGCACTTGTTTAATTTGATGGGGTGGTCTTTGATGCACATGCTTAGGTGACTCTTTTATTGACTTGATTTACTTATCATGATGCATTTGACTTAAGATCCTTGGAGGGCATATTCATTGTTTTTGTAGGACCTTGTTTGGTGGACAGTTTTTGAGGAACAAGCCTAGCTTGGGCTTCCTTGGGGCATGAAGCCCACAAGTTAGATACCATGACCCACACCTTGGGAAAAGAAGGAAGATGAACGTTGCCTTCAGAGGCAAAAAAAGACACCGTGGAGGACCTTACCTAGCCCCTACTAGCCCAATATTTTTCCTTTGGAGGCCAAAATGCTCATTTGGAGGGCTTGACGTCACCCTAGGGCTAGGGTTTTGGTGGTGAAGATGGACACTTTGCACTTTTTGATGGAAGACCCCTTGCAGTGAGGATGAGACTCTTGACTTGGAGACACATGGCCTTTGGAGGCCTAGCGCTACCCTCTCCAACCCCAACGACTTCCTACATGTGCCAAAACGTCACCCCTTAAGGGGATGACGTCATGTTTTAGGGTTTTATTATGTGCAAGTTAAATTTAAATTTTGTAAAGGGGAAAAACAAAGGGAAATGTCTCCCTTGTTTTGTGGTTTACCCTAAGTTAAGTGGACAAACACTTTTTAGGAGTTTTGTATAAATAAGAATCATTTCATTTCATTTTACATCATAACTCTCTCATCTTGGGGAGGATACTTGGCTGAAATTTGCGCCCTCTTTGGGCAATTTGGATTATCTCTCTCTTGTGCAAATTGTCTTTTGGTGAATTCTCTTGGTATATTGTGGAGCTAAGGTGGTGCGCACCTCTTGGAGGCCTTTTCTCTTGCTCTTGAATGGATATTGCTTGGTAACTAGAGTTTGATCTTGCTTTTTTGTGGAATTGGTAAGGAAATTTCTACACTTTGTTGGTATTTTCTTCTAGTTTCATTGATAATCTTGTCTTAAACCCTTGGAGGAGTATAAGGGCATACACCCTCCACCAAGGTCCATATTATTGCTAGTTGATAAGCCATTTATTACAAGGTTGCTAGGAGTACAAGGGTGTACACCCCTCTAGGTTTACCTTAGTTTGATTTGCATGCCTTAGGGAGTAAAAGGGCTTACACCCCTAGGGATATTGTGGATCTAACTCTTACATCCAAGACTCCATTTACTCAATAGATTGAAGGCATTGTTATCCCCTAGCCTAGGGATAACTAAGGAGATTATGTCTCGAGGCCCATAGGTCTTGGACAGGGAGTATCGAGAGCCATATTGACTTGAGCATGGCCCTGAAAGGCCCATCTTTCCTCTTCAGCACCTTCACCTTGTCAGCAACAACAACATCCATCCCATTGACTTGGTCCTTTAGCAGCATTGGGTCTTGCTCCATTAGTAATGAGTCCGGGTATCATGGTATGTGTCACTCTGATTCTCAAAACATTTGAATATGTGCATTTAATTCTTTTTACTTCTAACATGTGCTTGGACCTTATGCCTTTCCACTTGTCCACACCTGGGGGGAATGACAAAATGCCCTAGTAAGTTGGTTCCCATAGGGTTTGAGTTGCCACTGGGTGGGTTCATGAGAGGTCATYGTCCGTTCCCACCATACTTACCACTTTTCATCTTTTTCCCTATCATCCATCCCATACATTTGTTCGAGCATTGGGTTTGCCAAGCTAGCAAAGGGTTGTACCTTACCTTGTGGGAAGAAGGGTCTAAAAKCCCAGAGGGTGAAAGTAGCTGCAAAAGATAAAAGCCAAAAGAACAAAACCTTTAGATGCTTTGCCCAGGGATCCYCGAGAAAGCAATAAAAAGCTTCTCAACAAGAAACATAGGGACCTGTTATCGCGCAGTTTGTACTTGGAAGTAAAGGATAGGTGGAAGAAAGATAAACTGGAGAAACTGAGACTATCCTAMCACTGTCACCTCGATAGGATAACTCTTTCTGTTTAGGGTGGTAGGCCCAAGGGAGACGTCCCTGGTGACCTGGGGTTTTGAGAAGGCAAAGGCTTATGGCTAAGTTAAAGTTCCTCCCCTCACAAGTCACCATCGGTCAGAAAGTCCGGCTAAACAACCAATAAAAATAATGATAACTAGAAGTGTACCTGCCCGAGACAAAGCAACAAGAAAACTATATATGTGCAAGATCACTTGTTGGTTAGTACTTCATATAATCAAGGACTTTCTTATATAAAGCAATTGATTGATAATATTGATGAAGCAAACCAAAGATGTACAATAGCAATAATCACAATATGTCACTTCACAATAAATGCTAAAGAAAGCTTCACAATGAGCAATAATGATTTATCATCAATGTCATGATATCAACATTCATTTAGAAGCAATGACTACTACGCTTTAGCCAATCATTCAACTTGCTTAAAGAAGCTAAAATGCTGCAAAGTATAACTATAATTCAAAAGGATAATGGCATCAATAGGGTTAGTAGGTCAATCTAGGCTAGGGTTAGAAGATATTAGCAATTGTTCAAAGGTATTGGTTGTTTGAAGTTTGTGATCAAGGCACTCAAGCATAAAGGTTTTAGATCAGTGCATTCATAGGGCAAATGGAGTCAAAGGTAGCGACAAATGTTGAGGAAGCACAATGATAATGGAAGGGCTAAAGACAAGAGAGTTTGATGGTGAAGTGTTGTTGAGTCAAGGCTTCAACAATCAAACCCTAGGGGAAAACGACTCACTAAGGTGTAGAAACCCTAGGCCTTAGTGCATTTTACTCCTTTAGCTCAATGACATGAACAAAAACGGCTAGGATTGAAGAACAATGGAAGGGCTAAAGACAAGAGAGTTTGATGGTGAAGTGTTGTTGAGCCAAGGCTTCAACAATCAAACCCTAGGGGAAAACGACTCACTAAAGTGTAGAAACCCTAGGCCTTAGTGCGTTTTCCTCCTTCTTTAGCTCAATGACAAGAATAAAAATGGCTAGGATTGAAGAGCATAGGTAGAGTGTTGCAAAGGCAAGGCCCTAGAAATGTCTTCAATAGGTACACACTCCTTGGCACAATCTTAGCAAGGAATTAAAACAAGGACACCAACATGTGCTTGTTTCCTAGGGTTTATTTCAACAAATTCATTAACAAAATGCAAGTAAAATACTGTAATGTAAGGATTGCAGAAATTCACTTACATTTACCAAGTATTCATTAAGCCAAACCCTAGTTATAAACCTTCCACCAAGAAAAATGCCAAAAATCACCAAAGAGAAGCCTCCTTCAACAAGTGCACCACAATTTCAGCCAAGAACCCTAGAAGGGCCAAAAATTTCAAACCTCACCAAGTGGTTAGTGAAAGATGATGATATAAAATAGAGTTTAGCTCTCTTACTTAAATTTTAGGTCACCAAAAGGTTGATGTGGCCAAAATACATAATAACACTGTTTTTACATTAAATGTCATAATCAAACCCTAAATCAAGCAAAAATGAGGACGTCATGCCCTTTTGGGGTGACGTTAGCCCTTTCTAGGGCAACGTTGGCCTCCTGGAGCAAAACGTTAGGCCTCCTTGGGCTTCCGGAACAAGCCACACGTGCCACACGTACCACAACTGCCTCCCAAAACCTCCACAAATGTTGGATGACGTCATGAACGTCTTTGGTGACGTCATGGCCTTCCAAGGCCAACATCCTGGTGGAAAAGGCACAACCCCCCTGGGTACAGGTCTGCTCAGCTACCTTTGGTGGAACGTCCTCCTCTTCCTCGATGCAAACCCTCTGACTTGTCTTTGCCCCCTGCTGGGGTCTCAACATCCATCTAGTGGGCTCTTAGCCCCATGGAGGTCTAAACTAATCATCTCCCCATGTGTACCTATCCAATATGGTACCTGTCTGTCGGGTATGATCCTGCACATCAACAGATACGCCCTCCATGGGCTCATAAGTCACAGGGATCATAAAAATGTCAATCACATCTAATCATCAATTTTATTAAACATGTGCATAAAACCCCTTTTACTAAGTCAAGTGCTCAAAGACATTATACAAATCTGCAAGCCAAGTTTGGAGAAAGTGACAGGGCGTTCTATTGGGCTAGTGTTCACTGGATGTGGGATGTTTCGGGGAGAAATCAAATCCAATTCATGTTAGTGGATGAGGTGGATAAAGGATGTCTTGGACAAGGGGTGCAGTGATAGCAGAGAAATGCACAACTTACCCGTGGGTGTTTGTAGAGGGTGAGATGCACTTGTCCTGGATGCAAATGTTTCCAAGCCCATTCATGCCTTTTATCTTCATTCTTTATTTCTTTTTCTTTCAAGAAGCTAACCAGGGGACACTGCCCTGGCGTGGTGACCAGTGGTGGCAATGTTACCCACAAGCACTTTCACGGAAATGAGAAGGCTAGCTCGTGATGAGACCCCCTTTCTCTTGGCTATGCCACCAAGAGCCACTACCTTGGCATGGTAACCAGATGCTAGTAGTGTCATACCGCTAGATGCCCATGGACCTAAGACGTTGGCTCGTGATGAGACCCCTTATCCTTTGACTAGGTCTTGTTTTATTATTTTTTATGGGTCCCTCTGTTTCTTGCTGGGAAGCCTTTTACTGCTTTCTCAGGGATCCCTGGGCGAAGCATCTCGAGGTTTTATTTTTAGGCTTTTATCTTTTGCCAGCTACTTTTACCCTCTGGGCCTTTAGCCCCTTCTTCCCACAAGGTAAGGTGCAACCCTTAAATAATTGGCCAATCCAATGTCCGGACCAGTGTAATGGGATGGATGAGCGGGAGTAAGATGGAAAGTGGTAAGTATGACGGGAGCGGACGATGAATTTTCATGAATCCCCCCAGTGGCAACTCAAAACCTATGGGCACAAGCCTACTAGGGCATCCTCTCATTTCCCCCAGACATGGTCAGGTGGATAAGTATATCAGAGTGACACATACCATGATACCCGGACTCATTACCTCATGGAACAAGATCCATTTCTACTACAGGACCAGGTTGAGGTGATGGATGCTGCTGCTGTTGACAAGGTGGAGGCGTGGAGGCACTGAAGAAAGAAAAGAGGGGCCCTCCAAGGCCATGCTCAAGTCGATCTGGCTCTCGGTACTTCATGTCTAGTACCTGTGGGCCTCGAGACATAATCTCCTTAGTTATCCTTAAAATGGGGGATAACAGGACCCACAAAATAATAAAATCAAGACCCAGTTGGAGGATAGGAGGTCTCATCACGAGGCAACCTATTAGGTCTATGGGCATGTAGCGGTATGACACTACCATTCAACTGGTCACTACACCAGGGTAGTGGCTCTTGGTGGCATAGCCAAGAGAATGGGGGTCTCATCACGAGCCCACCTTCTCATCTCCATGAAATGCTTGTGGGTAACATTGTCACCACTGGTCACCACGCCAGGGAAGTGGCCCCTAACTAGTCTCTTGAAAGAAAAAAAAATAAGATAAAAAGATAAAAGACATTGAATGGGCTTGGAAACATTTGCATCCATGACAAGGTGCAGCTCACCCTCTTCAAGGGCACCCATAGGTAATCCATACATTCCCCTGTCATCACTGCACCCATTGCTCAGACATCCCTTACCACCTCATCCACTTACATGGCCTGGATTTGTCTTCATCTAGAAACATCCCACGTCCAATGAGAACTAGTCCAATAGGACATCCTAACATCCCCTCCAAACCTGGCTTGTAGAATAGAATAACGTCTTTGAGCACTTGTCTGGGAAAAGGGGGTTTTATGTACATGTTTAAATAACTTGATTATTAGATGTGATTGACATTGCTATGATCCCTGTGACTTCTGAGCCCATGGAGGACGTACTTGTTGTTGTTGCAGGGCCACACCCGACGGATAGGTACACGTGGGGAGATGATTAGTTCGGACCTCCATAGGGCTAAAATCCCACTAGATGGATGCTAAGACCCCAGCCAGGGGCAGAGACAGTTCAGAGGTTTGCACCAGAGAGAGAGGAGGACGTTCCACCAGAGACAGCCTGGCAGGCCTCGACCTAGGGGGATCTTTCCCTTCTCACTATGATGTAGGCCTTGGAAGGTCCATGACATCACCCATGTGACCCTTGACATCACCCAGCGTTTTGGACACTTTGGAGGCAATTGTGAGCCAAATGGCAAGTGTGGTTTGATATAGAGGCCTTAGGAGGCCTAACGTTTTGATCCTGGAGGCCAACGTTGCCCTAAAAAGGTCTAATGTCACCCTAAAAGGGCACGACGTCACCTTTTCTGCTTGATATAGGGTTTTATTATGTTATTTAATGTAAATACTAAAAACTAGAAATTACATGTAAACTGGCCATGTCGACCTTTTTGACCTAATTCTGGTCATTGAAACTGTATAAATAAGGGGTTTTGCTCTTGTATTTTTTATCATCTTTCACTCACACAAGTGTGAGGTCTGAAATTTGCGCCCTAATTGGGGTTACATGACTGAAATTTAGTGCACACTTCTTGAAGGAGGCTTATTTTGGACTATTTTGGCAATTTTTTTGGTGGAAGTGTTCAACTAGAGTATTTGCTAGATGATTCTTGGTGGATGTAAGTAAAATATCTACAATTCTTCTTCATTGAATGGTTATAGTTACATTTATCTTGCATTTATATGAAGATTATGAAATTGCTAGCTTAAAACCCTAGGAGGCTAAGCACATGTTATTGTCCTTGCCATAATAGCTTTCACCTACTAGATTTTGCTAGAAAGCCAATTTTCTTGAAGCTTTTGCTAAGGGCCTTGCCATTGCAACACCCTAGCACATTTTGCTTCATCTAAGCCGTCATTTACTTTATCCTTGAGCTAAAGAAGAAGGAAAACTACTAGGGCCTAAGGTTACCTACACCCTAGTAGCTATTTTTCCCCTAGGGTTTGGTAGTTGAAGCCTTGGGTTACCAACACTTCAACTATTGACCTCTCTTGTCTTTAGTTCTCTTACTATCATCTTTTCCTTCAAGATTTGCTGCTACTTAAAAGACTCTATTTTGCCCTAAAGGCACTAATCTAAGACTTGCTATTGAGTGATTGACAAAAACCACTATCAAAACCTATACCTTAAGCTCTCTATTAACTACCCCTAACCCCAGAATAGTCTAATATACTAACTTAGTTGCTGCTGTTACTAAAGTAAGCTACAACCATCTTTTGCAACACTAAAAGCATCTAAAAGCAATTGAAAAAGTTGATTAATGCACTGCCTTACTTGCTTCTGACAAATGCTAGTGTTTTGATGTTAATAAGTGATTATTTTTGGTCATTTTGAAGCCATTTTAAGGCACTTATTGTGAAGTTATTGTCTTATAAATATTGCTGCTACGAATTTCTGTTTGCTTCACCATTATATCAGCCATTGCTTTTATTGATAAAGTTCGTGGTTTTATGAAGTACTAACAACAAGTTGTACTTGTGAAAGATATATCTTGTTGTTTCTTTGTTCCGAGTAGGTAGATCTTGATACTTCACTACTTCATTGGTTAAAACCCCGAGACTTTCTGATCAGTGTGACTTGTGAGAGGGGACATTTTCATAGACATCTTAACCTTGCCTTCTCAAATCCCCAGGTCACCAGGGACGTCTCCCCCGGGCCATCAACCCTAAATAGAAAGAGGCATCCTATTGAGGTGACAGTGATAGGATAACCTCCGTTACACCAATTTGCCTTTCCATTAACCTTTCCTTTGATCAAAGTACAAATTGTGCGATAACATTCACTAATCTGAAATTTGCATTGGAGAAATAAATTACTTGCATTGGGTAACGTGATTTTATGAGATTTTCAAATTGTTTGAAGTGCAGTGAATTCTACATGCTACTAGCTTGCTTAAGCCTCTAGGGCATCATCTTTTGCCAAGTAATTCTTATTGCTGTTATAACTTGAAGCTACAGCCATTAGAGCTGCAACAAATTGCTCTCAAACGTTTACCCTTTCTCTCTTTTCAACCGTCAGAATTTGCTAGAAAGCTGCCATAATAATCTACTTGTCATTGTGCATCTTTTGGGTGGTTTACTTGTAATTTTTTGTGGTTGGAATTTTCTGCTGTAGCATATGTTTGCTACAGCCATAAGACTGTCATAATATCTCTTCAATAACATCTTTTAACAGCCCTATATTGTTGCTAAAGTATTGCTCTATCTTACTTGAGTTATACTAGTCATTGCTAGCTTATCTCTTGCATCTTTAACTAGACTTTTAGTGACTTATTTAGCAGCTTTGACTATCATTTACTTGCTGATTTGTATTATTGTTTACTGCTGCTATATAGGACAACAAGCTTCACTTGTTTGTCCATTGGATATCTTGGCTTGTATACTTGTCTTTTCTTGTGTTTCGGGCAGGTATAACTATCTTCTGCAGGTACTCAAGCATTGGACAACCATTGACTATCTCCAAGACTTGTTTCCAAGCCACATTCCACTTAGTAACTTGACCTATAGGGGCATCATCTTCCATAACCTCACTTTCCATTTCATCTCCCCTAGGGTCACCCGAGATTCCCCCTTTGTGTAGGATTTTTCTTTCACTAAAGCGAGGGGAGGGTTTATCTAAGGTGACAGTGGATAGACTCTCCCATAGTTCTCGCCATCTTGTGGATTGGGTCGAGCTTTGCCCAACCTACAATTTGTGCGATAACAAGATATAATCCTTTTCTTTCTTACTACCATGACATAAACTTGAAGAAAACTTACAATAGAAAGCTAAAGGGATATTTACTGGTTTCACAAAGTTCTTACTCAACCGCATAAGTGAGAACCACAACATACCATTTTTCCTATCTTTGTATACTTCTATGCCCAAGATTTGTTTTGCTGCTCCTAGATCCTTCATCAAAAGTCCTAGCCAATTGAGCCTTTAAGCTATTGATCTCAACCATGCTTTGTTTGCAACAAGCATATCATCAACATAACACCAAGATAAACACAATGATCATACTCACTTCTTAGGAAAATTTTGTCTCACCATGAAGGAATCACACATCTTGTACTTTTCCTAGTTACCTTAGGCCATAAAATGATACCCTGAGTTTGCAAACAAATCTCCCTTTGCGATCCTGAATTACTTATGGTACATATCTTTGCTATTGATGATTTGTGGACATTAGGATCTCCCAATCTGCATCCTTTAGCTCCATCACCATGACCAATAGAGATATAAAACTTTGTTCCCTTGACCAAATCCGGCCAAGCCATCTAAGTGAGCCTTCACCCCTCACCTCCTGGCTAATTTCAATGGAGTATCCTAATCCCTTTTAAAGGCTTCAACATACAATCCACGGGCTCTAAAACCATGGGCCACCAAAAGACGTGTTTGAAACCATGACTCTTGACTTAATTTTGACCCCCCTTTCCATGACCAAAACCGACCAAATTTCCCTCAAAGTCAGGGTATCTGAGAATACCACATGCTCCCCCTATCCATTTGTTAGGATCTTAGCCTGCAACTAAATATTAATAAACAGAGACAAAGAAGAAGATAAACATATCACACACACAGTAGACACAAAATGGATAGGGGCAATGGTAATCTTTATTGCCCAACCAAATAATGGAGAAATGAATACAAGTTTCAAGAAGCTCCTCATGGGCTTCTACATTTAACCATGAGAGATATCAAGCATTTCCAGGCATATGGAAAGCCAACGCTTGAGAAACCTCCAAACGAATGTAACGACAAGGGTATGTGTTGTCACAACCCAACATCTTTTGGGGGATAGCATGGGAATAAAAAAAAGAGGATAAAAAGGACAAGATTGAGGATTATTTTTCAAAGGGACCTGAATTAATGTACATTACTTTCGTATTTTTATTCTTGTAACTGTAGTATGGACCTAAGAAATGTAATTTCCATTCAATCTTTAAATAGAAATGACAATTTTTTCTTAAAAAAAATTAATAATGAATTAATTTCCTAAACAAAACTTTATAGATATGTAACTAATTTTCTAGACAATAGTTTTATAGATATGTTTCAAATACCAATATGACATTGTTGACATAACAACCAATAGAGAAAATGGACATTAAATTCTAAACTCTAATAATAACGAACACAAAAAATGGACAAGCTAACACTCAATAAGACATGCAAACAAAAAAACTACAGGGATTGTTCTCATTCATCATGGACTTAGTGCCTAGAAGTAAACAATTGCCTTTACATGAGAATCTATCATCATGTTCGATTCTCATCATCTTATTGACTCTATAGATATGAATCATTTGAGCTTGCCTTTACATGAGAATCTATCATCACGTTCTTGACTCTATAGATATGAGTCATTTGAGCTTCTTAAAACTTTGAGTTACTTTCTCAATCATTGTTATGAATTTATTCTTAGGTGAGATTTTGGATTCAAAACAAGCACACTACACACGTCTGAATTCGAACACTCAAACAGCAAGAATTCTGACAATAATGGTTAGGTGTAGAGTTCAGAAAAACTGTTGTTTACGTGTTTGTCTCACATATTAAGTATTATAAAAGTTTGTTGGAGAGGATTCAAATGGCATATTGTAAGGCAACTTTACCTATTATGAAGGTTGGGCTGAAATTATCAGCCAACACTCGCTCAAAACGGACCAACAAGTCAATATCCAAGAAGTTGATGGGAAGCAAGATCTATATTATAACAAGAAGGCTGAATTTGAGTTTTGCAGCCAACTATATTTCCAAGTTTATGATAGCGCGATGAATATTGGACAATAACCAAGAGAGTTTTCACTATCTAGGTATGTATATGTACAGGAACTTTGAAGTATGGCATCTTCTGTTGTAGAATCGACGATTTATAGTTGACAGTTTGCACAAAGTCATATTAGGAAGGTTCAGTGTGATCCGGATTTATGTAGGAACACAATGAAATACAGAAATACACATAAACGCAGAGATGCAGCGGAAATAAGACTTCATTTCATTAATAACAAATGACTGAAAAATGCTTACAGACA
>JASDQU010012090.1:10448-23339 GCA_032191745.1 Picea mariana
ACCACTCCCTAGAAACTTGTCTCCGCCACATTCCAGCGGACCCCCCCCCAAAAAAAAACCGCTTACCACCTCAGGGTGGTCCGGAATACCACCCTTCCCCCTGAAAAAACCGCTTTCGTAGCGTTTTGACCAGTTAACTTGAAAAGAAATTTTTAGGAAGAATGAATCAAACTTTGAAAAAATGAGAGAGGTTTTTATCCACAACAAGAGGAAGAAAAAAAACCTCTCTCATTTTTTTCACAGGTGCTACCATCTGGGAGAGTCAAAGATATCATTCAGCCTCATTTTTCAGATTTCTGGTTATTTCTGTTACAGTCCCGATTTTGCCGGAGTTGTTATGGCGAGATGGAGGCGAATTTGGTGAAACAAAAAGAGGTTTTTGTCCACAACATACTCATATACAATATACTCCTTCATTTTTTTCATAGGTGTCAACATTGAAGAGAAACAAGTGTCTGTTCGGACCCCCTTTTCGCAAAAATTCAGCAAGTTTTTCATGGTGGACAGTTCAATATTTTTAGGGATTTTTTCTATTTTTGTCCAAGATTGCCCAGCTGTCAAAGAAGGAATTAGAAAGTGACATTGTTGATAGGGTTTTTTCCCCTTAAGATAGGATCCTATCCTATTTTTGTGGAAACTATTTGATATTGTACTATTTTTAGTATTTCAGTCTTGTTTAATAGGATCTATGTTTTTGATGTAAAGGATATAAAGCCTATGCTTTCAAGGTGAATGGGGTCGAACTACTAGGGAGACAGCACGGATATATTCCTACCCACTGTAAAATGTTTTCAAACTTGTAAATGACCTTTATGAATGAATGCAGAGGCACTATCTTTCCAGATACCTGTGTCATGTTTTGTGGTGAAGTTTTCTCTGGTGTAAATTGTTATTCCTTTGTTTTTCATCTTGTTTTTCTGTTCTCATTGCTTATAATAAGAGTATGCTTAGGATTTGTCATGGACACCCTAATCTGTCTTAAAGACAATGTTTATGTTTTCTTCTGAAGATTGAATGCAGAATTCAGATAAGCTCTGCTCAGCATTTGGAATGACCCCTGATCTTTTCCTCTCTCCACCTCACAAATCATAAGAATCCACTGATATGACTGTCTTGCTTGGCTACATATGTCATTGTTATTTATTCATTTAATCATATTTTATCTTTGACTCCATTTTTCCCAATGACCCTTTGTTGTCTCAACCAAAAACTTTAAAACAAATCGTGTTCTTCATAGCTAGCCTTATATCCATTTTCAAATAAATCTGTATCAAACAGAGAGATCCCTCTCTGAGTCTTGGAGGGATAGATCCAAGACTCGAAGTGGTTTTGATGTTGCCTCTATGAATGCCTCCATAGCCTTGGGAAAATTACAGAGTGATAACATAATGGCAACCATACTGGGGAACTTTCTCTAGTAGTACACTTCAAAGTTCTAGATATGATCACTGATGGTGGACAATGACCAGACACAAGAAGGCTAAGATCATTCACCTGGTGACTCCAATCAGCTCCAGATAGTGCCAAATCAAAGACTCCACTGGAGGAAGATATCTAGAGGTTTGAATATTTCCTTGAACTTTATGAGGTTGAAGCTGATGATGTATATATAAGGATGTTTTCCCTGTCTTTGCAAGGTAAAGTTAAGAACTGGTTTATAAATCTCCCAGCTGCAAGAATTAACAATTTCCATCAGTTTGTGCAATCTTTCCTAGATCGATGGGTGATCATGAGAAATGTTTTTCTCATCCTAGAAGAGTATCACCATTTGAAAAGACATCCAGGGGAAACAATACAACAGTTTTCATCAAGCTTCAATAAGGTATATCATGCAATGCCTGTTCATATAAGGCCACCCCCAGGATCAGCCCACTTGCATTTCCCAGATAACTTTGGTCCTGAGATGACATTCCAATTAAGAGAAAGGAACACTGCAACTCTCGAAGAAATGAAGAACATTACAGTTGATCTGGAAGCTAACTTGCTGAACAGAAAAGAAAATTTAAAGGCAGAAGAGAAAGATAGAACAAAAAATAGACATATACCATCTTCAAAAGTGAAGCTAGATGTCTTGGTCAACACTGTGAAAGAGATGATGCAGAAAATTGGCAGGAAAGAGGAGCTTGTTGTTCGAAGACCTTATGTTCCTTTAGTGCCAGAACGGACAAGGATAAGTGTCCCAAAACACTTTGCATCCTAGCCTCAGTATTATGAACCACCAAAGAATTATTTCATGTACTCCATTCACCATACAGTCGAAGATGAAGTTCAAAATCAGAGGGTGGTGGAAAATTCTCCTAACATGATATGCATGTTCAATGGAATTTCATCCATGAATGATTTACCCAAGTATGATCAGTATGATGATGATCATAAGGCTGAAATAGATGTGGACAGTTCAAAGAAATCAACAACATGTTGTTAGCATGAAGAATATCAGTTGTAGCTTAGACATGAAAATCAGCCTTTGCACAACAACCATGACAACGATGAAGAAATTGCAGAAAACTTCAGTGTAAGGGAAAAATATTTCCCCTTATGTTTCTCTTCTTTTCAAATTTTGAGAGAAAATTGTAAGCAAGCTGCCAATAGTAGGGAGGGAGAATGTTCTGATCAAATAGGAGAAGATGCCATTGCTAATGTCGAGGTTGTTCTACACCCATAATTCTAGCCCCTTACCTACTTTGATTTTCAAATTCCTGATGGAAGTTTAAAGCCTGAGACAAATTATGAGTTAATCCAAAATAACTCTGTACCATTGTGATTTGATTCTTTTCAGTTTTTGAAAAAGAATCTTGAGTATATGTTGAAGGATAAACACATAGAAATCCAGTACCCATCATGTGAATCAATGAAGCAATCTTGTAAATCTTTTCAAGATCCCATAGCATCAATTTTAGATGATTATGTGGCTGAGTTTGATGATGACTTCTCAGAGAAACCAACACTATCTTCATGGGAAGAATAAGTCCAATTACCATAAAGCCAAAATGACAATCAAACTCTGCATGATAATCAAGATTGCAAGGAGGAAAGTGCAGAAAACTTTCAAGAAAATGCAAACTGCCTGCCCCTGTGTTTTTCTTCACTCCTGAGGGAACATTTCAAGTAGGTTGTAAATAGAAAGGATGAGGAATGCTCTAATACACCAAGTAAGGAGAACATGGATGATATAGAATCTATTGGAGATTCAAAAGTCTAGACCTTGAGTCTTTGTGCAGGCCAAAACTCGGATGAAAACACAAATCCCGGGGTAGGTAATGAGATCATCCATTTTGATTCCCTACCCTTATGTTTTAGTTATTTTCATACTTTGAGAGGGAATCTTGGTCAGATTTTGTTTGAGGATCACAGGGTAAGCCAGGAAATGCCAGCAGAACAAATTCCACAGTCATCTATAATATTTTATGACCCTATAGCTAATATGTTGGATAGATTGTGTTTTCAAAACCAGTTTTCATTTACCCCCAATGATTTCAATTTTTTTTATGATATGGATATGATCAGACAGTCAACTATAGGGGCATGTTCAACAGAAGCATCATTTTAGAAACCATCAGAAAAGTTGCAGCCATGTTAGGAAGTGCATGAGGATGCAAATAACACAACTACAACATGAAATCATGAAGTTGAGTTGGTTAAATTTGAATATCCGGTAATAGGTCAAGTTTATCTTGATCCAGTGGCTATTTATATGGAGAAATTGTTCATCACGGAGCCACAATGCATTTCCAGTTTTTCTGTTATGTGTCGTGATTATCAAGCCCCTTGTGATGAAGATCATGATGGAAAGCATTTCATGATGCCTATACAAGTTCTATCTCTAATATCGATTGAAAACATTGAAAGAGTAGAGCTATTAGAGTAGCTACTTGATTGGCTTCATTGGCATTTTTGTATTCTTTGATTTAACATGATTTTCAACAGTATAGGGTAGGTAGGAGAATGTGAATAAGCTCAACATTCTGAGCATCTCTTTTTCAGCAGTGTTCATTTTGATTTGGTTTTCAGTTGAAATATCAAAATAGGTACAGGTTCCAAAATAAGATTTTGGGATTGGCCCAATGAATAAAACACCAGTTTGCGTGTTCATAGGTCTGAGATTCTTGACACCTCTCGAAAGAGCTACCTTCCCCTAGTGGAGCCTTTGTTAGGGTCCTATAATTATAGGTAACTCAATTCTTCGACTGTTGATTTGGCTTTTCCCCCCTGATGACAACTTCTGGCTCGGTTGACTCCTTTTTTCCCCTCCATCCATTTCGCCCGATCCTCCATCACCCTACTGCATCCTTCATCTTCAATTGCGCCCTCACTCCCTTGTCTTTTCATCCCATTGAGTACACCTCGCCCACCACTTATTTGAATAAACAAACTTAGGTTAAAAGAAAATTAATTGGTTTAAGTATAGTTAGACTAGATTAGTCTTATTAATAATTAATTATTAATTAATTAATGATTAATTATTAAGTTAGTTTGTTAATAGTTAGGTTACTTTATTAATATAAACATTCAATAAAAATCAAACATTAATAAACAAAATACAAAACATTAAAATAAACCAAACTTAAATTAATTAAAAAAAAAAACAAATTAATAAACAATATTAAAACAAAATAAAATTAAAATAAACAAAGTAATTAAAAACAAATTAAATAAAAAGAAAGAATATAAAATGCATAAAACATAGAACAAAACATGTAACAAAACAAATGAAAAAAAATAAGAAATTAAAAACAAAAATAAAAAAACAATCTTATCCTAAGTTTCCCTAACCACTTCCCATGCATTCCGGACCCCCCCTAAAAAAAACCACTTACCACCTCAGGGGGGTTTCCGGAATACCACCCTTCCCCCAAAAAAAACTACTTTTGCAGTGTTTTGACCAGTTAACTTGCAAAGCGATTTTTGGGTAGAATAAATTGAATTTTGAAAAACCGAGAGAGGTTTTTCTCTGTAACAAGATGAGGAAAAAAAACCTCTCTCAGTGTTTTCATAGGTGCCACCATCAGGGAGAATCAAATCTATCTTTCAGCCTCATTTTTTGGATTTCTGATTCTTTCTGTTACAGTCCCGATTTTGTGAGAGATGTTACGGAAAGATGTAGGTGAATTTGGAGAAACCAAAAGAGGTTTTTTTCTTAAACATACTCATATACAATAACATAATTTTTTTCCTAGGTGTTAGCATTGAAGAGAAACTGATGTCTGTTCGGTCCCCCTTTTCACAGAAATTCGACAAGCTTTTCATGGCGACAGTTCAATATTTTTAGGGATTTTTTCTATTTGGCCAAGATTGCCCAGCTGTCAAAGAAGGAATTTGAAAGTGATATTGTTGATAGGTTTTTGGCCCCTTAAGATAGGATCCAATCCTCTTTTTTTGGAAATTGTTTGATATTGTACTATTTTTAGTATTTCAGTTCCTGTTTAATAGGATTTTTGTTTTTTATGTAAAGGCTATAAAGCCTATGATTTTAAGTTGAATGGGGTTGGACTAGCAGGGAGACAGCATGGATATATTCGTGTCCACTGTAAAATGTTTTCAAACCTATAAATGACCTTTATTAATGAATGCAGAGGCACTATCTTTCCAGATTCCTGTGTCATTTTTTGTGGTGAAGTTTTCTTTGGTGTAAATTGTTATTCCTTTTTTTTTCATCATGTTTTTCTATTCTCATTGCTTATAAGAAGAGTATGCTCAGGATTTTTCATGGACACCATGATCTGTCTTAAAGAAAATGTTTATGTTTTCTTCTGAAGATTGAATATATAATTCAGATAAGCTCTTCTCTACATTTGGAATGACCCCTGATCTTTTCCTCTCTCCACCTCACAAATTATAAGAATCCATTGATATGACTGTCTTTCTTGGCTACATATTTCAATATTATTATTCATTTAATTTTCTTTTATATTTGACTCCATTTTTCCCAATGACCCTTTGATGCCTCAACCAGAAACTTTAAAACAAATCATGTTCTACATAGCTAGCCTAATATCTGTTTTCGAACAAATTTATATCAAACAGAGAGATCCCTCTCTGAGTATTGGAGGGCTAGATTCGATACTAGAAGCATTTTTGATGTTTCCTCTGTGACTCCCTCCACAGCCTTGGGAAAATTATAGAGTGATAATAGGTTCTTATGACTGTCTAATTACGATGGATTATTTGGATCAACATCATGATATCCTAGACTTTCATAACATGACATTCAATTTCTTGTATGAGGAAGAGAAAGTAAGGAAAGTGAAGGGAATTCCCAGGGTAGTAACCATAAGAGAAATTTCAACATTGCAGTTGAATAAATGTTACAGAAAAGGGTGTCAATTATTTGCATCTCATATGGAAGAGACACCTAAAGATAAGATGCCAAATCTGGAAGATCATGCAGTCCTGGAATATTTTGAAGATGTGTTGAAGGAGGTACCAGGATTACCCCGAAAGAGAAATATTGATTTCTCTATAAATTTAATGCCTAGAGCAGCTCTAGTCTCAAAGACTCCTTACATAATGAGTACACTAGAGCTCAAGGAGTTGCAAATGCAGCTTGAAGAACTTTTGAGGAATGGGTATATATGCCCAAGTGTGTCACCTTGGGGTGCACCAGTCTTGTTCATGAAGAAGAAAGATTGGACCTTAATATTGTGCATTGATTTCAGACAGTTGAATAAAGTGACTGTGAAGAACAAGTATCCTCTGCCAAGGATTGATGATCTCTTTGATCAATTGAAGGATACAAATATAGTTTCAAAGATAGATCTCAGATCAGGATACCATCAGGTAAGGATTAAAGAGGAATATGTCACCAAGACTCCCTTCAGGACAAGGTGTGGTCATTATGAGTTCACAGTGGTGCCATTTGGATTGTCAAATGCACCAGTTGTTTTCATGTGCTTAATGAATGGTGTTTTCTGAGAATATTTAGACACGTTTTTCATTGTCTTTTTGGATGACATACTTGTATATTGCAAGTCAGAGGAAGAGCATGAGCATCATTTGAGGATGGTGTTAAAATTGTTAAGGGAGCATTAGTTGTATGCCAAATTGAGCAAGTGCTCATTTTATCAGAAACAAATTCATTATCTGGGACATATAATTTCAGAAGATGGGATAGTAGGGGATCTTGATAAGATAGAATCTATTAGAGAATGTTCAATGCCAAATAATCTCACATAGGTCAAATCATTCATGGGTCTTGCAGGCTACTATAGGATATTTATTGAAGGATTCTAAAAGATTTCACACCCAATCACTTCTTTGCAAAATAACGGTGTGAAGTTTCAGTGGACATTGGATTGTGAAAAGAGTTTCAAACACTTGAAAAACTTATTAACAAGTTCTCCAATACTAAGGATTGTAGACCTAAATGAAGACTTCATTGTATGTGCATATGCATGTAAAGAAGGACTTGGTGGATTCACCATTCAAAATGGGTTTGTTAAATTTTATGAATCAAGGAAGTTAAAGGAGCATGAAAGACACTATGCCACTCATGATTTGGAATTGGCAGCCATAGTGCATGCCTTGAGGAAATGGAGACACTACCTGATGGGGAAAAGTTTTTAGATGAGAAAAGACCATAATGGTCTGAAATATTTATTTGATCATCCAACTCTAAATGATAGGAAAAAAAAATGGTTATAATTTGTAAGTGAATATGACTTTGACATAAATCCTATCAAGGGGAAAGAGAACAAGGTGGTTGATGCACTCAGCAGAAGAGTGCATGAAATTCATGCTACAACCATTAGTATGTACCAATCAGATTTGAAACATAGAATTTTAGAGGCTGTCAAATCAAATTTGTAATACAAGGAATTACTGGCAAAATTTGTTAAGAACCTTAATAGATATACAAATATAATCACCAAAACTACTGAATATACAATAGATCCACAGAGAAATATAGAAGAAAAATATGCAAAATCTCTTTTATTACAATCAAAATCTTAAGGTAGGGAAACACCATTCAATGGATCCTATTATAGAAGGGATCCTCTCCTGTTCACTTTCATCTTTGAGGGGGATTCCTCCTAATGAGATTCAGATCCAAACAAAACATTTTTCTTCATATCCCATCACATTATTTGAACCCCTTTATATAGTTCTACCATCGCCTAAGAACATTATAGAGGAGGAATCTTCTAGAAGTATAACCGTCTAAGAAGTCTTCTTACATTTATTATATATAACTGCACATTTATTATATCTGACTACCATAGTGGCCCTTATTTAATAATATAGTAGACCTAGTCCACCTTACATTGAATGGCCTCCACTATTATCACTATGGGCCCTCTGGGTCCCCACTATTACCTCTCTAGCTACTTAACATTCCATCCCCCTTATGAAATCATTGTCCTCAATGCTTGTTTTACAACCATATACCAGGGTCCCTGGATAATTGTGGACCATAATGCTGAAAAAGACTAGAAAACCAAGGTCCCATGTAGAAAGAAAAGCCACCATGCTGAAGTAGTCAAACTACCATTGTAAACCTGAGTCCCATGTCCAAGTGCTTATGTGAACTCCCCGTGGAATATTTTGAAACCAAATAACAGACTCAAAATGATGCTCCAAAGACCGACACCTTTTATGTGGATCCAAGTAAGAATATCCATCTACATAGTGGAAAAGGGTTGTAGAAGAGTCTAGAAGAAATAATACCACTGTAGAATATGCAGGATGGACACTGGTAATAATCATTGGCTCCTAATTTGTCACATTGATGCTTTCTACAGAAGGTGGATTAGAGTCATCAAATAAAATATGAAAGTGGTTGTCAACTCGGAAATGACAACTATCCATATACCAATCATCACAATCGGCTTCAAAATCATACCAAACATATATTTATTTATTATATTCATCCTTGATGTCCACCATAAGAAATATGTCTTGCATGCTATCCAATAAATCTTGAATACTACGAAAACTATCATTGAGGCCATCTACAAGGTCATGCAATCTATCATGCACTCTGCCATACAATGTGTCAAACAATTGAGTTTTGAATGCTTCATTAATCTGTAGAATTTCTTTGAGGGTTCAAGAAGAAATATCCATATGAGCATGCTATAAAAATTTATGAACTCTGTAGTCCCGCCACCATCACGAAAAACCCAATAAATTACTGCTGAAAATTGTGGCATTTTCCGGAAAAACCTTGAAAACCTTGAAAAACTGTTGAATTTAAAATGTCCATAACTTCACTTCCTGGACTCTGTTTTGACTGATTTGTTTTTTTAAATTGGGTGAAATTGTGAGAGGAACTCACATAAGTAATTTTTTTGCTCAAATTCGACCTCCGATTGCTACAAAAATAAAGAAAATTGTGCCATCGTCCGCGGAAAAAACCTTGAGAAATTGCAGATTTTAAAACTTCAATATCTTGACTTCCCAGACTCCGTTTTGGACTATTTGTTTTTTCAAATTGGGTTTTTTTCTGAGAGGAACTCCGATATACAACCTTTTTCAGCAATTTTTGCACAAAAATATACCGAAAAGCTCTAGAATATCACGACCCTCTTTCTTCTTCTCCGAAAAACAATCTACAAAAATAAAAAATATTTTCCCACAATGTCTGCCAAGGAAAGTTCTATGATACCACTTGTTAAGAATCTAAATAGATCTACAATTGTAATCACCAAAAATATTGAATGCACAATAGATCCATAGAGCAATATAGAAGAACAATATGCAAAATCTCTTTCATTACTATCAAACCCTTGAGGTAGGGCAACACGAGCCAATGGATCCTATTATGGAAGGGATCCTCTCTTGTTTACTTGCCTCTTTGAGGGGGCTTCCTCCTAATGAGCTTCACTTCAAAACACAATATTTCTCTTCATATCCTATTACATTGTTTGAATCCTTTTATATAGTGCTACCATCACCTAAGAACATTCTAGAGGAGGAATCTTCTAGAAGTACAAGCTTCTAAGAAGTCATCTTACATTTATTATATATAACTACCATAGTGGGGCTTATTTAATAATATAGTAGACCTACTCCACCTTACATTGAATGGCCTCCACTATTATCACTATGGGTCCTATGGGCCCTCACTACTACCTCTCCAGCTACCTAACAAAACTACAGCAAGGTAATTTGTAGCAGAAAATTGAAGAGTACAAGATCGATAATGATAAAATTCTCATGTACAAGGGCAGAATTTATGTACCAAATTCTCAAGAATTGAAAAATTAGATATTGGGAGAAATGCATAATGTACCTTATGCTAGGCACCCATGTTATCAGAAAACTATTTCTGTTGTCAAAAGCCAATATTATTGGCCGGGCATGAAGAAAGACGTTGTTGATTTCATTGCCAAATGTTTGGAATGTCAAAAAGTAAAGGATGAGCATAGACACCCAACTGGTTTTATACAACCATTACCCATTCCTGAGTAGAAATGGGAACTTGTAACCATGGATTTCATCACCAAACTACCCAGAACAAACAAGCAACATGATTCTATCATGGTAGTGGTGGATAAGCTTACTAAAGCTACCCATTTTATTCCATTTAATCTCACCCACAAGGAAACCAACATTGTTGATGTTTATATGAGGGAAATTGCTATAGTACATGGCATACCCAAGACAATTATGTCTGACAGAGATCCAAAATTTACCTCAAATTTTTGGAAAGGATTATTTAATGGATTTGGGACAAATTTTAATTTTAGTACATCTTATCATCTAGAATCATATGGGCAAATAGAGAGGATCAATAAAGTGATTGAGGATATGTTGAATATGTATGTGATGGATAAACCATCAAAATGGGAAGACTACCTACACTTGGTAGAGTTTGCTTATAACAATGGATACCAAAACATCTCTAAAGAATAGCCCATTTAAGGCACTTTATTGTAGAAAGTGCAACACACCAGTAAGTTGGGATAACCCAGTAGATAAAACAATGGGTGGGGCATGTTTTCTCACGGAAATGGAGGAGAAAATGTTCAAAATAAAACAAAATTTAAAGGTTGGCCAAGATAGGCAGAAAAAATATGGTGATAAGGGCAGAACTCACAAGGAATTTAAAGTTGGGGACCATGTAGTCTTGAAAGTGAAGGCCAATGGAAGTTCCCTAAAGTTGGGAAATTGTTCAAAGTTGGCAGCTCGCTATTGTGGATCGTTTGAAATCCTATAGAGGATTGGTCCAATAGCTTATATGATTGCATTGTCTACATCTATGTCTATTCATAATGTATTAATTGTATCATTGCTAAAGAAATATATACATTATGTTAATCATGTAATTGACTGGAATGTGATTTAGGTGGAGCAAGAAGGTGCTTTCAAAGTTCATTCAGTACGCATTTTGGACTGGAAAATCAAATAGCTTCGGAATCAAGCCATAGGGCTTGTAAAGGTCTAATGGACTTAGTACGGTCCTAAGGACACTACTTGGGAGCATGAAGATGCAATGTGGGCAGAATACTCGCATCATTTTGAGGATTTTTGAAATTTTGTTGTATATGTGTACATAATGCACTGAGGACAATGCATAAATAAGGGGAGGGGATTGTAATATCCCTAGGCCGAACCCAATTGTAATGAAAATGAAAAAGTACTTAAGATGGTGAGTTGTTTGAAATCATTTTTGTATGCACCTTTCATGGCATAGTGTGTGCATGTACTGCACATTAAAATGAGGAAGTGTGCACATTCCAGGATACCATGCATAGCAACTTAAGTGCGTGTTATTTTGAGGCTAGGGATCCTTTGTGTATATGCTGTGTTTTATAGACTAGTGAGCCAGTTTTGTGATTATTAGACCAGAGAGCCTAGATGTTAAAGTCTAGTGTGCCTACTTTTGTATATGTCTCAACATTAATATAAAATACATCGTTGTGCGCAGAACGACCACAATAAAAGAGTATGGGGGACTAAAATATACTAGTTAGGGAAAGGGTGGGGGCTAAAGGTTAAAGAAAAGGGGCTAAGTGAGGGATCTTAAGGAAAAAAATAATATTATATTAATATTTCTTAAAGTATAAAGTATGGATAATTATTTTATCCTAAGTTCCAAATTTAGAGACAAGTGGACCAAAGTAGCTCCGAACATGAAAAGTGTCAAGTTGGGGACATGCATACATATTGATTGGACTTAGTTCATTTTCCTATCATTCCTTTTTTCATTCATCATCCATGTAGCCACTCCAGGATCTTTCACTCACTCAGTCATTCGACCCCCATACCTTCATGTCTCTATACCTAGACTTGTATCCATAGCCATATCTATTTGTGTAATTGATTAGCTTGGGAGATGGACTAAAGAAGCGCATTGTAGACCCGCGGGATATTGAAGAGGCTATTTTTTAGGCCCATGAGAATTCTCTCTGGGTGAGAGAACTGTTAGGGAATTGGTTTCCTGAAGGTGCTAAAC
Source organism: Picea mariana (assembly GCA_032191745.1). Lineage (NCBI taxonomy): Eukaryota > Viridiplantae > Streptophyta > Pinopsida > Pinales > Pinaceae > Picea > Picea mariana. The sequence continues at coordinate 22,846 of JASDQU010012090.1, forward strand.
TACAACTACAAGGCTTTGAGACTTCCTTTTCGGCCTGTTGTTGAAGCCCGGAAAGGAAGTGGGGCAGCTGAAGGACTATTTAGTAGAGAAGGGGCACACTTCTTGGGGTGGGACAAGAATGTGGGGAATGAGGGACTGACTGTAGGCTATTAGTTTGATTTGGCACCTATGACATAATCTTTCATGTTGTCTTTGAACCATTAGCCTAGTTAGGAATCCCTTTACCCAGGTGGAGTTTAGTCCCATCTTAGGGGTGACCCACTGCTAAGAGTGATGAACATTGTGGTCTAAGGATGGGAGGTTCATGGAAGGCCTACACACAGTTGGAGATTGTTAGGGTCCTAACCCTCACATAGGTAGAAAAATATATTCAGATGTAATAAATATCAATATTAATAAGGCCTTTCAATAAAATAGAATAAGGCGGATGTAAGAAGACCTAATAGAATCTTCCACTTCTAGAAGGATCTTCCTCTAGATGCTTCTTTTTAGTA
>JASDQU010012090.1:23409-33759 GCA_032191745.1 Picea mariana
GAGAACCCTATCTTGGATATTATTGTAATAGAGCTATGCTCAACTTAAGGTTGCCCCCTCGAAGAGGCCCGTGAACATTGCTTTCAGATTCAAAGTGTTATTTCTATTATTATTCTCTTATCATTTCAGTGCTATTGTGGTGAATGTTCTGGTTATATTGTTATTATTCTGCCATTTCTAGCATTTTATTTCTATTCTACATACATTTTATATATAGTATATTACAAGTCATATCATATCACTTTCCTCGGTAGAAAGTGTGGGTTAATTTTTTTTCCAAGGTAGAGACATAGTACGGCGTCTTTAAGCCCCATAGATCTGTTGTTACATGCATAAACCCACAATTGATGGATTCATACACGTAGGAAATATAAGTGATACTTAAGCGCACATATTTTGGCCACCCTTGTAACCCCTGATGGTACCCCTTCGAGTGGTAGTGGATCAGACAACACCTGTGTACGGATCGACCTACATTACCTGAGGCCCTCTTTAGATAAACCGATTAGTCACCTAACTGCTATAGTGTCACCGAGAACAACACTCGGGAAGATACTCTCTAGCACCTGGGTAGTCGAGTAGTACGGCTAAGGGTATAGTCTATCCTCCTTAGTTAGTTCCCTGAGATATTGGGCCAAGTACTACCATTGGACACCGCATGTATGTCAGAGAGCTATAGCACAGGGAAAACCCTTGTCTATAGACCCCTTAAATACCTAACCCTTGGGGATAGAAACATAAACAAATTAAAGAAAACAAGATCTATTCTTGCGCAACTATGTTCGGGTTGCCAATTAAATACACATTTCTTTTTGGTTAAGCATTTGGTCATTTCCTCTCTGCAGTATTCTTCAGACCAGAGTATAACTTCGCAGGTGTAAAAAAAAATAAAAAAAAATGTCTGGAATTTTTTTCACCATTATTTGAGAACTATTCCATTGGATTCATCTCTTTTCCCTTATCACATTCATCCATATCATTTTTCAGCAAAATTTTTGAACCCGTCCACTCTTTTTTAGTTCTCCCATTGTCATGGCCCATACCCATAGCCAAGACTTGGAAGCTCACTTCAACACCTTGCAATTTGGTCTCATTGAAACCCAACAAGAAGTGAAACAAATCAGTGCCAATGTTGCAGCCATCAATATAACTATGTAGTCCTCAATGGAGGAAATCAAACAAGACCTCACCACCCAACTTAAATCAGTATTTTCAGCACTTTGTACCAAACTGCATATCCCTATAGATAACCCTTCCTCTTCCTCACCTCCACATCCTGAAGGTGACCATCCCTCTCATTCCAATAACTTTCAGAACCATCACTTTAAATGTGACCTACGCCTTCCGTGGGTGGATGTGACCAAATTTGATGGATCGGACCCCATTGGTTGGGTAACCCAAATGGAACATTATTTCTCTCTATACGACATTATAGATGACTTGGCCAAACTCCGGTATGGTGTTCTCCATCTAGATCAAGAACAATGGCATGGTGGCAATGGAGAAAAACTTCTCATAAAGGGTATATTGCTTGGACACACTTTGTGGCAGAGCTTTATGAACACTTTGACACTGACATCAACCATTTGGGCCATTTGACATAGTTGAAACAATTAGGAATAGTGGAAGACTTTATAGCTGCCTTTGAGAGCTTGGCTTTTAGAACATAGGGAATGCTTGATGCCTTTTTCCGAGAGTGTTTTATCAGTGGCCTCAAGGATTAGATTCGGGCCGATGTCCTCATGGCTTGGCCTCAGAGTTGGGTGGAGGTTAATAAAAGAGATAAATAAGAACAACAGGTAGTATCCTTTCAAAACAGAAAACCCTCCTTTATCCCTTGCCCTAAACCAATAAATCCCACTACTCCCTCTACGCCACTAAAGATCTAAAAATTGACCAGGGCTGAAATGGCCATCTCTGAGGATATTTCGGAAGAGGATGTAGAAACTACCCTTGTGTATGAGTCACCTAAATCCACTAAAATAATCCCTCTGTCAGACTCCACCGAAGTAGAACCGATCATTTCCCTCAATGCTCTCAGTAGCTTCTCCACTCCCCAAACCCTCAAGCTAATCGATTACATCAAGCATTGGAAGGTCATTATTCTGGTTGATAGTGGTAGTACCCATAATTTTATTCATTGTCACATTGCCCAAGAAACTCATTGCTACATCCATGTCGTCAATAATTTCAAAATCATGATTGCCAATGGTGGTTCCATGAAATGTGGAGGGTGTTGTGAAAATGTGTGTCTCCAAATTGGTGACTACCACCTGAAATCCCATATGTTTGCTATCGATATGGGAGGTTGTGACATTGTGTTGGGTGTATAATGGCTAAGGACTTTGGGTCCCATTCTCATGGATTTTAAAGACTTAACCATGCAATTCAACCAGGAGGGCCACCAATATAAGTTCCAACACATCACTGCCGATTCACTTGAGATCATTAGTTCCCATCGTCCAACTCCATGCCATACAAGAAACAGAGACACCCTCGGTCCCATAGGAACTTCAAGCCATACTTTCTACACATCAATTGGTATTTTACACTCCCTAAGGACTCCCTCCTTCCCGTGGTGTTCATGATCATTCCATTCCCCTTGTACCCGGAATCCTTCCTCCCAATATTTGTCTGTATCGTCACCCCTTTTCCCAAAAAAATGAAATTGAGAAAATGGTCCAGGAACTCCTTAATGCAAGAATTATCCACCCTAGTATGAGCCCCTACTCTTATCCTATGGTCATGGTCCTAAAGAAATAAGGTTCTTGGTGAATGTGTTCTGATTTCCGTGCCCTCAACAAACTTACCATCAAAGACAAATTCCCCATTCCTGTCATTGATGACCTCCTGGATGAATTGACTGGTGCCCAATTCTTCACTAAACTGGATCTTCTTTTGGGCTACCACCAGAAACATATGAAAGAGGCATACATTCCCAAGACTGCCTTTAGAACTCATGAGGGCCACTATGAGTTTTTGGTCATGCCCTTTGCCTTGTGTAATGCCCCCTCCACCTTCCCAAGCCTCATGATTCATGTCTTCCATCCTTTTCTTCTCCATTTTGTCTTAGTTTTCTTTGATGATATCCTCATCTATAGAAAAACCTAGATAAACCATCTTTCTCATGTGGATCGAGTTCTCCATCTACTCTCTCAGAACCAACTTTTCTTGAAATAGTCTAAATGTGCTTTTGGTGCCTCATAAGTAGAATAATTGGGTCATCTGGTTGGCAAGGATGGCGTTAGGGTGGATCCTAAAAAGATTGAAGCTATGTAAGACTATCCTCACCCAAAGACTCTTAAGAGCTTGTGTGGATTTCTAGGCTTAACAGGGTATTATCATAAGTTTCTTAAGAATTATGGGAAGATTGCAACACCTCTCACTGCTCTCCTCAAAAAGAACTCTTTCACTTGGACTCCAACCACCACTCAATATTTTCAAACCTTGAAGATGGCCATGTGCACCATTCCAGTCCTTGCCCTTCCCGATTTCAAAAATACCTTTGTGTTGGAATGTGATGCCTCAGGGAAAGGAATTGGTGGTGTCCTTATGCAAGAGGGTCGACCTTTGGCCTTTACCAATAAGGAACTATCTGAAAGAAATCTAGGCAAATCCATATATGAAAAGGAAATGTTGGCTATTCTGCATGTCATTGATCTGTGGCACCATTATTTATTGGGGAAACATTTCCAAATTAAGACAAACCATCAAAGCCTCAAGTATTGTCTAGAACAACACATTTCCTCCCCAGAACAACAAAAATGGGTGACTAAGCTCTTTGGATATGATTATGAGATCATTTACAAGAAAAGAAAAGACAATTTGGTTGCGGATGCACTTTCCCACAAATATGAAGATGAAGGATCCCTTTTTTATCTTTCATTCATTGTCCCATATTGGCTCCAAGACATTCGCCAGGAATGGCTACAAGATCCCAAAAGTTTGCAGCTGATCCAACAATTGCAGTCCAATGCTCTAGCTTCCCCAGGGTACTCTTGGCTCCATGATGATGATGTTTGTTACAAAGCTCATTTTTATTTAAGTAAACAATCAAAGATTAAATCCAAAATACTTTCTGAGCTTCATGCTACAGCCACAGCAGGGCACTTTGGGTTCACTAAAACTTATGAAAGGGTAAAACGTTCCTTTTTCCTGGGATGGTATGAAACAAGAAATTTGTAATTTTGTCACTAAATGTGATGCATGTCAATGCAACAAGGGAGAAATAGTCAAATCTTTGGGCACACTACAACCGCTCCCGATTCCACCTGCTATTTGGAAGGATATCTCTATGGATTTTATTACCGACTTACCCAAATCGGGAAATAAATCAGTCATCATGGTTGTTGTTGATCTCCTTTCCAAGTATGCTCATTTCTGCACCCTTCAACACCCATTTACAACATCCATGGTGGCTCAAATTTTCATGGATTAGGTCTTCAAGCTTCATTGTATGCCACACTCTATTGTTTATGATCGCGACCCAACTTTCACAAGCAATTTTTGGCAAGAATTGTTCAAGATGCAAGGCACTAAATTGCATCTCAGCATAGCTTGTCATCCCTAGATTGATGGCCAAACGAAAGTTCTCAACAAGTGTTTGGAAACATATTTGAGGTGTTTTTCCTTGGAAAAGCAAAATCAATGGGCTCAATGGCTACCCCTAGCTAAATGGTGGTACAACAATTCATACCATACAACTACACGCATGACTCCTTTTGAAGTAGTATATGGATAGAAGCCACCTTCAGTTCTCTCATACTTACCAGGTGCCTTGAAGGTCCAAGTGGTTGACCTAACACTTACAACTTGAGAGGATATTCTCCATACACTGAAAGAGAATTTGGTCATGGCACATAATTGCGTGAAGAAACAAGCAGATCATGGTCGCTCTGAACGTCAATTTGCAGAAGGGGATCAAGTGTTTCTTCGACTGTAACCTTACAAGAAAACTTCCCTCAAGGTTGAGCATTATCAGAAGCTAGCACCCAAATTTTATGGTCCTTATACCATTCTCAAGAATGTGGGACAAGTAGCCTATCATTTAACGTTTCCCAGCCATTCGAAGCTACATCCTATTTTTCATGTTTCATGGTTAAAGAAGGTGATTGGAGCTAAGTGCCAAATTCAAACCTACCTTCTAGATTTAGCTAAAGAAGGATCCATTTGGCTACAACCAGAAGTAGTTTTCGACTAGCGTGAGCATCGCCTACGTCAGATAACCATCAAGGAAGTGCTAGTTCAGTGGAAAGCTACAACTCCAGCAGATGCCACCTGGGAACCAACTACCATTCTGCAACAATTTCCTCATCTCAAGCCTTGAGGACAAGGTTATTTTTAAGGGGGAGGACATGTTAGGGTCCTAACCTACACATAGGTAGAACAATATATTCAAATGTAATAAAGGTCAATATTAATAATTCCTTTCAATAAAATAGAATAAGGTGGATGTAAGAAGACCTAATAGAAGCTTCCGCTTCTAGAAGGATCTTCCTCTAGATGCTTCTTTTTAGTATAAATAGGAGTCAAGGGTATGAGAACCCTAGCTTGGATATTATTGTAATAGATCTCTTCTCAACTAGAGGTTTCTCCCTCGAAGAGGCCCATGAACATTGCTTTCAAATTCAAAGTGTTATTTCTATTATTATTATCTTATCATTTCACTGCTATTATGGTGACTTTTCTGGTTATATTGTTGTTATTCTGCCATTTCTAGCATTTTATTTATGTTCTGCATACATTTTATATCTGGTATATTACAAAGATATTATTACCAAGATAAGTGTCATTTGTGTGATAAATTTACATGCAACATTATTATTTATGTGTTTATCTGTATGGGTTTATCCTATGTGTGTTTATAACTATCTTTATATTTATGGGTATTGCCTGTATATGTCGCATGTATACGTTTACTATTATTTTAGTATGAATCCTTGCATTTACAAAATATATGTGTTTGTTTATGTTTTGTATATAAAATTTTGTAAGAGTTCTATCTGTATATATTTTAATTGCATGCAGTTTGAAACATTTATGTTGCATAACTCAGTTGGATGCTCGGTATGTTACAGTATGTTCCACGGAGAGAAGAAAAACATTCTCTCAAGTAGAATGGCCTTCCATGGGTGGTCAGGGATGTTACACAAATGAAATTAAACTAAGAGTAAGAAAAAAGTAGGATGGTGGGAAGGAGGTTGACTTCTATTAAACAAAAATTCTCAAGTCTGATACATAAAAATCCAAGGATGGCTCTGTTACATCACAATAGTACAAAAAGATTCTCATATCAACCATTCAAACCACCTCAATGACTTATAATGACTATATTATAGCCTAGGTTTTGAATGATATCTTTACAATTCGAATCCCTCCCTCTAGCATAGGATTCCCACATCCGAAGTTGCAGTAACTACAATTGTTTAACAAAAATAACAAACTTCTAAAAACTAGGCTAATGCTGGCCACTACCCTAACATCTTTAATATGCCTGATGAAGTGTCCCTTGAGCGTATATTATTCTGTCAGGTGTCCCTCGAGCTTTCAAATGACATCCAAGAAGTTGTCACATAATCCTCTTGCCATCTAGCAATCACTGATCCTTTTGAAACCTCCAAAATAGAAGTTTGCAACAAATTCTATAGTGCCAATTGTATCTGCCAATTCACAACACCTGACTGTATAAGCCAGTTCATAGTGCCAGGTGCTGCAAACTTTCTTGTAGTTTCTTAACATGTATATTAGAGCCCCGAAACACTCCAAAAACCATATTCAGAGCTATCGATGTTGTAAAAACTCATGATCTCATATATGAGGGAAAAATTTTATTCATAGGCATCATTATCCACCAAAATCTCAAAATGCAAAAAACAGTCATTGTCTAAAACTGAATCTGTTTTAAGGCATTTCATCTTTTTATTTTATGAGCCTAGAACTCCTTCTTATGGAAACTTGGGCTAAAAGATCCAAATTATTCTTGGCCAACTCCTCCCTAAAAGGTTGCAATTCCATCTTTATCCCTTTGATCTCACTCTGGTAGGCTATATTTTGTCTATACAAGTTCCTAAGATTCTTCTGGAGAGGTCTAAATATTTTAACTATGAACTTAGCCTTTACAAGAGTGCCACGATACATATCCATGAGATCACTTAGCTTCTTATTTTCAACTAACTCCTCCCCTTTTAATTTACCAATTTCAGCTCTAGCCTCTTTAAGATGTTTATTCATCCTCTTAAAGGTAGGATTTTCTGGAGGAGCAGTTATGTCTACAAATTCAATGGGATCTTTGATAGGTACACATTTTCCCTTTCTATGGATGGGGTATTTCATTAACAGTTTATCCACAGTGCTTTCCTTCTTTTCTAATGTTCTAGTAATAGGTCTCCTGATCTTAACCTTGTCTACAACAGGTGTTTAAGAAAAAAATAACTTTCTCCCTCTCAGACTTTTAGTTCTAGCTGAAGGGGTCTCCATTGGACTGGGAGCTAGAAAAGGTGAAACCTCTCTTTGTGGGGACTGAGAATATCCTCCTTCTTCTACATTTTCCTTTGTTGTTTCATAATCTTTAACAATACCCATGTTCTTCCTCTTCTTATTGATCCCTGCATGTACAATCATGTCAGCTTTAAGAGGTCTTTATACCTTGGACAGTGGAGTAGGAGAAATATTTAATTGAAAGTGTGAAGAAGTAATGACTTCCTTCCAGGCAATGTTTTTATTCCTTATTTCCTCCATCACAAGCATTTTAATCATCCCTGAATGAAAAACACTTGTCTCAATTGCCTTGTATTTATCCTGAACTCTGTTGACCATTTTTTCAATACTCTTAAACAAATATAAAGGAAGATTCATAAAATATTTTCCTATGAAGTGCAATAGTAGTATTATTGTTAAGAACCAAATATCAATATAGCATAGAAAAACCTCATAATAAGTACTTAATGCCTTGAAAAAGAGATAATTTTAGATAATAAGCCTCTTCGAGGGGGCAACATCATGCCCACATAAATGTACAATTACACGATGATTTGAAATGAAAATGTCTTCTTGGTATATATAGGAGACTAGGAGGTATAATTACAACTAACAGAATAAAGCCCACATAAATAAAACAACATTACTAATGTAATATGCCCCAATTAAGGGGTAATGAGCCACTATTTAGGGCTTAACATGCCCCTCCCCTTGAGACAAGTGTTGTCTGTAACACTTGAGTAAATATGGATGCTTTTGTATAAAAGACTCATCTTCCGAAGTGGAATGTTCAGTCGGTTGTTTCCTCCATTTAATGAGATACTCTGAAATGGATCTATTCCTCAGTTGGTGAATTCTTGTGTCAGTGATGGCTTCAGGCTCCAATATGTTTTTTCCTTCCTCATCAAGTTCTAGCAATATAGTTTAAACTGGGATCTTGTCGATCTTAGGAACGTGGTTGGTCTTCAACCCAAGGTTGGAGTTTCTCCATTCTTGATTCACCTTCCTTGTGTCCTCATCATGAATTTCATGGGATACATTTTCACTTTCAGGTGTCCTCTCTATTACAATATTTTTCAATACTTTCACGATCTCCTCTTTTAAACCATCCATCTTTGCCTCCAACTTAGCTTCCATCTCTTATAGTTCATATTTTGTTACTGTCTTCTTTTGTAAATCATTTATGTCCCTATGCATTTCTTCACCTTCATCAAGAGTCCAAGTAGGATTGTTTGGTGCCTTATTTGGTGTATAAGTTCCCTTTTTTGGTGGCATGTTGGCCAAGTATCACTTTAAACCTTGATTTTGAAGTGGTTCTGCTAGACAGTATTCCTTTTATTGTATCTCCAAAACTTCGGCCTTTCCGAGTATGAAATTTTCCTTTTTGTAGGTCTGTGATATTTCTTCTCTACAATGCCATAGGTCTGATAAAAATTGGATGTGCCAAGTGGAATTTATGGTAACTTCCCCACAACTTGTTGATTTTTGGCCTTTCCAGAAGATCTCACTTTTATAGTATGCCCCTCACAAAATATTTGATATAAATTCTGAAACTCTTACCATAAATACTACACACTGTCCACTATCCAATGAAACCAGTCTCACTCAATTTGGATACTCTAGGAAGAAGTTATGATTGTTTTACCTAGAACACCTTCTTGAGACTAGTCAATAGGCCTAGTCAGATACCTTATCTTCCACAGGGTGTATATACTAATGTAAGATGAATAGAAGCTGAACATTTTACCAAAGATACCTTACAAATTTCTGTAAATAGCCTCTGGAGTTCAAGGTCTGAAATGTTACATAAACTTTTTATAGCTAAAATTCCACAATGACTCAGTTCAGGATGATTCCATAACCTTATCTTACACAGGTTGTATCTCCGAAAGTATAGGAATCAATCCTCACAATGCCCCCTCCTTTTTAAAATTTTCTTCTATTGATTATCCATCAATACTAGCTTGGAAAACCTCAACTTAATGTTTAAATGATTTCTTACAGGTGAAACACAGAAATGAGAGTTATGGTTTTAGGGAAAGACTCCTTTTAAATATCAATGGGTGTTGGACTTTTGTGAGTTAAATTTTTAGTTTCCCTCTAGGAATGAGACCACATATTCTTTTAGTTATGGGAAATAGGGGAAATTAATACTAGAAAAACTATTTGTGAAACAAGCCCAACAGATTTGTATGGCAGCTTTATGAATTTCATATTTTGACAGGGACAAAACATCTAAGTAGGACTCAAATGACTACCACCAGGGTTAATCTCATCATATCAACCAAGAATATGGACCAAAAACAAATTTTCAACAAATGATTTTCTATAGAGAGTGTTTGAACAGAGAGTTCATAGCACTAGGTTGATTGTGCAAAGTTCGTAGCACCAGAGTAAGGTTTTTCGGAAAAGATAGGTTTGGACAAGTGATGTAGATGTATGTGAACAATGGATGTGGAAATTTAAAAACAATGTTTTATAGCTTCAAAATACCAGACTTAGGGTGCGATGAAGGAGTTTTGGAGTTGATCAACAGATTTTGAGAAAGTTCACAGCGCCAGACAAGATTTCACAATGCCACCAAAAGAAACAATCACCCAACCCTTTCCAGACCTTAAAATAAGGTGGGAAATTTCATGGAGTACCTGGTAGCCTGGAGCTAACCACTAACATCTCCATTTTTTCTCAGCAACAACTTCAAGTTGTTGAACCTCCAACTATCCTCTACCACCAGTTGGCAACAGAGTTTGTAGCGCCTTCTCCTATTATCGGATAAATCGGTAGGTGCGGACACTAACTGATCTCCCTAGATCCACCTAGATCTAGAACAAAACACACCAGAACATGATGCTTTCCTTAAGTTTAAATATTGAA
>JASDQU010012090.1:47298-71480 GCA_032191745.1 Picea mariana
TATAGGAAAGAATCATATTACGGTATCATATTAAATGTGAAAGAGAGATTACAACCACGGCCTTGATGTCGTAAGGTCCCTTCCAACTTTCCTTCGTTCCCCACACACTTCTTGCTCCAAGGATTCCAAGACCATGGATCTAATAGCTACTCACAATCTATCTTGACAAAGCAAATCTCAAAGCCACTCTAACCAAGCTAACAAACCCAAGCCAAAAACAACTGCTTTATCCATGAGAGCTCCTCTCCTTTTATAAGTTGAAGAGGATAAGAAGGTTAGGATGATCCCACTAAATCATGAAAGTGAGTAAGATCCAAACCATTCGGATGCCACCTCACCATGGAAGTTCTTCCTTCTAGAATATTTGAGAAAATGCTTGTTTTTCCCACGTGTAAGCATTCTCGCACCCTGCTTATAGAGCAACCTGAAAACCTCTCGCAACCCAGCTATGGTGCAGCCTGCAAGAATCAGGCATTCTCGCACCCTGCCTATATAGCAACCTGCGAATATCCTCTTTAATAGGGTTTTTACAAAGGAGAATGCAACTTCTTTTCTTAGGAAAAATTCTTCTCTCTTCTTTCTTCAGGAACTCAGGCCATTGACCCCTCTGAAGGCAACAGATAGATTTACATCATTAATGGTCATAGGGACGATGAAAATAATGTGTAACACACGCAGATCTCTTGTCCTATGCGGAGTAAAATTTTTGAGGCTCTGTGCATGTAACTGATTAACAAAAGATAATAGAAGAGAAGAAGAGTTGGTGGGTGTAGCCCCGGGGGGGTGAACCACGTATATGGTGTGTTTCTCTACTTTGTGCAATGTGTTGATGTGCTTATATGTTAATGTTCTTAGTGCTTTAATATAGATGAATGATCTATCGATGCTTAGTGCTTAATAATATGGATGGATGTTAGATCTGACTGATATACATATGCTTAGTGTTGAATTTGTTAAAACCTAATCTGTTTCGTCATGCTAAGTGCTGTTAAGATGCTAGATCTAGTTGGATACTGTGATGCTTTGTAGTTAAGGTTTGTTTGCGCTATTACCAAGAACTAAATGTTGATGAATGTTTATTGCTAAGTGCTCTGTTAAATGTTAAAATCATAGATCTATGTCCCAGCTAAGGTTGCAGACATCTGAGTCATGCAACCACCCCTGCCTCTACCTCGGGTGAGACTTCATCTGCTTCACAGGTGTTGTTGAAAGGGTCGGTAGTTAGGGTTTTGTTGGTGCACTATTGTAGCGTTGAAACCTGGGTCTGCCCCTGTGCCAACAAATGGTTCCGTTGCTGGGACCTGAAATTGTGATTGCTGGGAACTGAGAAAGAAGAAGCTTTGTGCAAAGATCCGACCTGAAATTGTGAAATCTCTGTGTGTAGATCTGTCGCTCTAGTGCGCAGTACTTTACTTAGTTTGTGAAGATCTGTGCTAAAGAAAAGAAGTCCGATTTGAAGACAAGAGGTAAGATTTGAACTCTTTGTGCTCTGATAAATGTAAGAATAGTGAAAAGTTTTAGATCTGGAAGCTTTGTGTTCTATAGAAGTAAGATTAGTGGAAAATTTTGTTTCTAAAGTATGGATCTAGGCATGTTTGATAAGATTTGTCCTAGCTTGAAAACTAGGGCACTGATAGACGAAAGAAGATGTGATATAAGTAGATATGATAAGAATAGTGAAAAATATGTTATACCTATGTATGGAAATAATGTTTGGACTAACAAATGGATGCAGGATCCTAGAAATAATTTTTTGCAAGTTAACTACTATGATCCTAGCGCACAATAAAGGAAAGGTTGGGGATCATTTAAGAGAAAGAGAGGATTAACCCTTTGTTACAGTTGCAGAAGACCGGGACATCTGACTAAGGAATGCCCTGGAAAGAGACCTAGTTGTCTATGTTGCAAAGCTATGGACCATGGAGTATTGGATTGCCCTAGAATGATTACTAAGGTTGAAAGAATGAATATGAACCAAGAAAACCCTAAGGTAGATCCAGAAACTGAGATTATGACAGAACCCCAGAAACGATCAGAGAAAGTATTACTACAGATGAAAAGAACCCTGAATGACCACCGACATATCAGCTTATCAGAGATCTTCAAAGAAAAATAATGTATTCAAGTAAGAATAGGAGACTTCGACATTCACTGTTTTATGGATGAGTAAACACAGGTGAATATCATGATATAAAGAACTTGGGAATCTATAGGAAGGCCTACTATGACTCCTTCATTAGGAGGAATAGGACTATTCAGAGGAAAGATGATAAACCTATGCGGAAAGCTTACCCAGATATCTATGAGTGCCAATGGAACTTCGATAGAGGAAGAATTCGAAGTTGTTAAATTTATTGAGGACAACACTCCATTTACTATGTTTTTTGGAAAACCTTGGATTGAAAAAGATCAGGCCAGAAGGAAAGAAAAAGAAGTCTTAGAGCAAAAGAAGCAAGAGTTAAAAGATTTCATGACTAGGAAGATCACACACTTGATTAAAGAACATAATAACAAATCAAATCCATTTGAAACCAGAGAATTGGATATCGAAGTTGCAAGAATACCATAGGAATCCCAGAAGATTCCAGTACCTATTCCAGGTATAGATGAAGTATTACCCTTGATTTCTAGGAAGGAATCCCACCAGCGCGAAGTTACTATGCCAAAAGAAGATAAGAACCAGAATGGTAGAAGGAATTTTGAGACGAACCTCACTGGAAAGAAAGCTAGAAAACTAAGTAAGAAGAGAGCTAAGATTGAAAAGTTACAGAAGGTTCCTAAGGGAACTTTGCAGAAGGAAAATTTACAAAATTGGAGCTTCGTCGGAATACCAAAACAACGTCACATGGCAGTTCACCATGGCAAAGCAATATAACCGTAGGGAAAAATATATCCATTAGACTGATTCCCCGAATGGGAAGAAAGGAATTAATGGTCAAACATATCGCCACCAGACCGTTAGGACCACGCCATAACAGACATAACTAAGTTAATGAAGGCTTCTTACCCATTGCAAGAGATCTGTTACCAAGTATCTATTTATCTCGTCGCGCCACGCACCAAGAACACTTTTGCTAACCGTGAATTTGAGCCCACGGCATAGTTTATTTCACACAGTGATCACCGTGTTAGTGCCATCTATCCCATTGCGTTAACCTGTTACTCTCCGAACCTGAGACATTCAACCACAAGCATGCATGTCGGATGAGCTTAGCACTACAGAGAAAATTGTTGAGGAAGTTCTTATTGACCTAATGACTGAAAGGGTAATGTCTGAAAGAGTGATGTCTGCAAGTATTCAAGCATCATCGATGAGAGGAATGCAAGCCTCTTCATCGAATGCTCGCGAAGCCGGATCATCCTGACCATCAGTAGAAAAGAGAACTAAACACAGAGATGACCTAGCCAACGCGAAGCTGATCCCGTCCATACTGCCTGATTACATCCCACCTCTGGCAGGGGCAGTGAGTCGAGATAGTGTGCCAAGGGAATTTGAGTACACCATCATTACTGCGTACCTCCCGAAGGGGATACACGCAGTTTGCGCATAGCAAGATAAGATCACAACGTTGAAGTTCAATGACTTCAACCTCGGAGATTGCAAAAACTAAAGTATGCTCGCCCCGTATAAGTACCTGACCAGGACAAAGGGAAATAACTCAAATATAATCCCCCAGCTATGGACGATGAACCTCGCACAATCCACCTTGCTAAATGTCATGAAAATCCCCCATTTGGGAATGCATCAGGAATTCAACGCCTGTGTCAAGTTGCTACTGTCGTGTTACCATGGTGGATATTTATGGCTAGATCATCGTATTACAGTCAATCCAACATTGATCCATAGGATCACAGGGTTGAGTATGTAAGGACCTGACCCATAGGAGTTCTACCCAGGAAAGGCCACAGATCGTGCGCTAGCACAAAAGATTAAGGACATATACGACGATGTTGAGAAGGGTACATGAGGCTACAAGTTAGCCTCCATCTAGAATGGCATAGTGCACCTAGCATGTCAATTAATAGCTAGAAATATGGTATGAAAGAATCGACCCACACAGGTCATGGTCTTTTCCATCGGCCTTGCGAGGAAGTGTGCAAAAGGTTTACAGATGAACTGGGTGAAGTACCTAGTCAACTAGCTTGAACTAGACTTCCGCGAAGCGCAGGATTAGGGCTACGAGTTTCACTTCAGCTGGCTCTTGATCCTCATCGCCTTTGTTTCTTTGGAAATGCCAAAAGGTGCAAACTTCCTAAATATCAAACTATTTGAGTTGCTTGCCGCGAAGTTCGCTACACTTTAGTATTCGAGTGATATGAACAAACAGTGGTAGTCAAACATTGTTTTTCATACGTACTACCTTTAGCTGAAGAGAACCATCGAAGCTGAGCCTCACATGACTCTAAACACCTTATAGAGATTTCGACCCCTGATGAAGTTCAGCGCAGATAGACATTTCATTTACATTACAGCGTGAGCCGATGAACACAAGGAACAACTCCAGTCATACTATAAACTTACCGAAAAGGACCTGGAGGAGATCACTAAGGACTAGTCCACATATCTCCTTATCCTTGCTGACCCTGAAGAGATTTCTGATCCTGAACTGGACATCCTGGAGACCACTCACAAAGAATAGGACACACCGGGAACCAGCAGAAGACAGAAGACTGAAGAGGTTCAAGATTTAAGCAGCGCCTCAGGGAAGACTGCTTCCATATCACCTGAGCGAGGAGGTGATGGCGATGTAGAAGAGATGAAGGACAGAGAAGCTGAACAAAAGAAAGGTGAAGTAACACTGCCCAGAGATGAGGCTGATCCCTTGAAGAAGATGAAGGTTTATCCCCCGAAACCTTCTTCCTGAAAGAAATCAAGAGCCACCGTGACCAAGATGAAGACTACACTTACTCCTGATGACTTTGACTTCATCATAACATCTCTAAACGACGCTTCCCTAGAAATGACAGAGAAACAAGGAGTGAAGTAGGAGAAAATGTATGATAGAATTGAGGTCGAGCTTCGAGGGGTATAACAGGCTCTTTAGTCCAGTCGCACAGTCTCCACTGCGCCCCTGCCATCGGGAGAACAAGAATTGGGAGATGAGCCAGCCCAACTCCACCACCTAGCATATGCAACTGAAGCTCGCCTTCGACGAGAACAAGAGGAAACAGAACAAGCCACCCAAGCTTTGACATAATTACAAGGAGTACTTGTAGAACAATGTCGAGTTACAGAGTAGGAGAAGATTGCTCTCTAGACAAATTTTGATGAGGAGAAAGCACAAATGCAACAAGAAAAGGAACAGTTGCTCATAGGGCAACTCGAGGTAAAAGAAGCAGTCAACAGAGAAATTCGCTCTGTGACAGGCTTAGAGCCACAGGTAGAATATCAGGTTGAGCATCAAGTAGAGAAGCTCATGGAAGCCATTCAATAGCTACAACAAAGAATAGAAGATTTAGAGCTCCGCACAGTGCCCAACACTCTACAGGACGTAAGAGATCAAAGAGAAGCGACTACCCGGAGCACAGTCGAGAGAATAAAATCTTTTTCCATGGAATGCAAGCAACTCAACGACCATAGTGCCCAGACTTATGAGAAAATCATTGAGAATGTATAACTAAAGGAACTGGAGTCGCAGCTCCAGGAAGCGAAGGAGCAAGCAGAAACAATACAGGCACAGTTGAAGCCCCTGCCAGTTGTAGAAAGAATGAAGCGATCCTAGGAGCAGCGCACTGCCCAATAGTAGGTCCATACTATTAAGAGCAACGTCATGGAAGTAACTCAGAGGCTCCAACCTGTACAGGATGAGGCTTATCAACTGTTCACAAAGATCAAAGGCCAAGGAGAAAAACTGGAGCAAGTTGTCACTGTAGCCGAACAACGCCTAGAAGAACCAGTGAATGAGGCAGTCATCCAAGAGTTCACTGAATAAGAGGTCGTAGCACAATAACAAGTCGAAGAAGCTCGAGCTAAGCTCTAGAATTTTGAAGCAGAACTAATCAGATTAGAGTGACTCGAGACAAGTCATAGGTGAGTGTTGGGGGCTTGTTGGCCCTTGACCAAGTTTTGGGAGATCCTTGGTCAAGTTTTACTTATTTTGGGACTTCGACAGCATGTCGAAGGAGGAGTGCAATATGAAGGAGAGATAGCGGGATCTCGACCCCTTTTTGGGTAGTTTTTGGGGTTTGGGATTATGTAATGGGTATGGGATGTCGACCCATGTGTTTACCCATGTTTAGGCCTGTGTTGTAAAGTATAAATAGATGTCTGGGTAATGTAAGGAGGGGCATCTATGTGATGTTAGGCCAATGTGCTAAGTTCTAGTGATCGATCTATTTGATTGAAGGATTGTAAGTGCTCTATGCATACTATGTGAAGCTTGTAGAGCTGAGTGCAAGTGACTGTAGAAGGCTTAGTGTTGTAACCTAGCTCGGGGAAGGAGGATCTGGCGAGGTGTGTACATATATCCTATCCTATGCGAAGTAGGGTTTTTTAGGCTCTGTGCATGTAACCGATTAACAAAATATAATAGAAGAGAAGAAGAGTTGTTGGACATAGCCCCAGGGGGGGGCGTTGAACCATGTATATGTTGTGTTGCTCTGCTTTGTGCAATGTGTTGATGTGATTATATATTAATGTGCTTAGTGATTTAATATAGATGAATGATCTGTCAATGCTTAGTGCTTAATAATATGGATGGATGTTAGATCTGACTGATATACATATGCTTAGTGTTGAATCTATTAAGACCTGATCTGTTTTATCATGCTAAGTGTTGTTAAGATGCTAGATCTGGTTGGATACTGCGATGCTTTGTAATTAGGGTTTGTCTACGTTGTTACCAAGAATTGAATGTTGATGAATGTTTACTGCCAAGTGCTCTGTTAAATGTTAGAATCATAGATCGATGTCCCAGCTAAGGTTGCAGACATCTGAGTCATGCAACCACCCCTGCCTCTACCTCGGGTGAGACTTCATTTGCTTCACAGGTGTTGCTGAAGGGGCCGGTAGTTAGGGTTTTTTTGGTGCTTTGTTGTAGTGTTGAACCCTGGGTCTGCCCCTGTGCCAAGAGAATGTGACAAATATCTAATTTACTATACAAATAGGCATGAATTTGATATCCACGGTGATTCCTAACAGACATTAAATTGGAAAGTTGAGGAGTGCAATTAGAAATTTGAGATTCTTCATATCAACTCACAAAATGGTTTCACAACTGAGTATTAAAATTAATGTGGTGAGGAAATTTTTCAAAACTATTAGGAATATCCACAATATTAGTTGTTTCTTGTCTACGTTTAAGATCCATAACAAGATCCATTGTCATGAAAAAATGGATTTTTATCCTAATGATGGATCTTTCTATGGATCTGAAATGTAGACATGAAAAAATAATAAAACTTGTTTCCGATTCCTAGCAAGATCCATCATCATGAAAAAAAGATGTTTGTCTTGATGATGGATCTTGCTATGGATCTGAAATGCAGACAAGAAAAAATAATAAAACTTATTTCCATTTCAGTTGAGAGCACCCTTCATCTCTTTCTTCTTTTTCCACGTGAAAGAATATTTGATTTTTTGCTCCATGGCATACTCATAGCACTTGAGTATAGAGAAAGACCAAGATTCGATTTTCATCACAGACCTCCCAGAATGCTCCACCTACTTCTTCCATTCAATGAAGATTTGGGCCACCCTAGCCCATTGTTGGTTTAATACCTCTTCTTTCCCACTAGCTATGATATTCAAAATAGTTCTAAAAATGGTCTCACATTGTTGGATTTTTTCATCTTTTTTGTTATATTATCATTACTTTTTCTCCACCAATGATTTTGTTTGGTGGTTTAGGAGACAAGAAGAAGATTATGTGAGAGAAGAAAAAGCAAGAAAGGGTTTGGACATTTTTAAGGACTGTTTGCTTTTGGGTGTAATGAATTCATTGTGCCAATGATTCTTCTTAGAGATCTACTACTATCCAAAATGTTGATTATTATCCCCAATACTTCTTTTGGGGGCGAGGAACATCTTTACCCCACCATTGAAAAATTGGGTCTCATTTAAGGCCGATATCGATTCCAACTATATATCAAAGTTTGAAGAATTTTCAAACAACTTTAATTAGATGTACAATACACTTCTAACTCTCTTTGTGGTCATTATGTGTGAAAATCTCATAAAATGGTTTAAATTTCTTTAATGATGAAATTGGGATCTCATATCATATGATGTTACTAATTTATGATTGAAGATGTGAACATGTTCATAATATTTCAAGTCTACAACCTTTTGAAAAGGGAAGGATGCCTTTTTTTTTTTTTGCTTTAGGCTACCTTGGTGGTGTTGGTGTGTTGTGTGTGAGAGAGTCACTAGAAGAGATCTAATTTATTATAATTATGTTTTTCCTTTCTTGTAAATACCCAATGTATGTGTCCTTAATGGATAGTTGGTAATGTCTTCTTGGTTTGATGTAATGAGAATTATTATTATTATTATTATTATGTAAGAGATCTTGTTTATTATAATTGTGTTTCTCCTTCCTTGTAAATACCCAATGTATGTGTCCTCAATGGAAAATTGGTAATATCTTCTTAGTTTGATGTAATGAGCATTATTACTATTATGTATAGGTTGGTTGTTTATGTAATTTTGGATATCAAATGTGTTAAAATTTTGGTATGATCATTTAACCATAGACAATGTCACATCATTGTCACCCAACCATAGGTATTCACTATGCCACCCCAAGCACGCTACCTTTTCTTAGATATAATTATTTCAGTAAGTCCACACTAGAACCAACAGATAAGACCTAACCAGAAACACCACTGCAGCACTAGCAACACAATACCAAGAGAATTTACCTCTACTATTAGAAGCATACCTTTACTAAGAGAAGCACACAAGAGAGATACCAGAAAGACTGAGATTACACCACGACAACTGCCGCACCACCCTCTCCAGACTTGTGCCTCCTTCTACTGCAACTGCAACTATTGCTCCTCAAACTTGCACCCTCCTTATGTTGAGTAAGTAAGTGTACAAATGAGCTAAGGCGTCACCTTATTTATACTTATTCTTCCATTCAAATTTTCCCACAGAGCTGACCTGTTTTTTCTGGAAAATATAATTTACTTTGACTTTTTATGGCAGGGCCGACTTCTCTTTCTGGGGTTTTCTATTTATTTATTATTATTCTCCTTCAACTGACTTCTCTTCTAGGGTTTTCACACATCTGTTTAATTGTTCTCTTACTTCAGAATATTATATTCTAAGTACAAAGGTTACACTTGGAGGTTAATACCTCCTGTAGCTACCAAAACATCAACACTCCCTCTTAGCTAGGGAGGTATTAACTAAGATGTTCTTCATGTAATGATCTCAAACACATCCATCCATATCACATGGCATGGACAAGACTCACATGGTATTGTAGACCAGTTTATAGGTAACATCACCATAGCCACACAGGTTATCTCATGATCTAATAGATCATGTCACAAGCAACATGGACAAACATGCCATCTCATGATCAAACAGATCATGTAACAAGTAACATCATCATATCCAGAGAGGCTCTGTCTTAGTCACACATACAGACTATCTGATGGTCATGTCACAATCATGCATCTAGGGTCTCATCATTCTTCCAAGATTTATGTCATCATGGGGATTCAACTCGCCAGCTCACACAAAATATGGCATCTAGTTCATACAGAACTAGTAACTCGCCAACTCACACAGAATTTGGCATCTAATTCATACAAAACTAGTAACTCGTCAGCTCACACAAAATCTGGCATAGTTCATACAGAACTAGTAACTCAACAACTCACACATAATTTGGCATCTAGTTCATGCAAAACTAGTAACATGTGTACCAAACTATTTCACTGGAGTAGCAATATCTCAATGTACCATATTATTTCACTGGAGTAGCTATGTGTACCAGACTATTTCACTGGAGTAGAAATATCTCAGTGTACCAAACTATTTCGCTGGAGTAGCTATGCATACCATACTATTTCACTGGAGTAGAAATATTGCAGCGTACCAGACTATTTCATTGGAGTAACTATGCATACCAGACTATTTCACTACAGTAGCAATATCTCAACGTACCAGAATATTTGACTAGAGTAGCTGTGTGTACCAGACTATTTCACTAGAGTAGCAATATGTAACTCATCACTCCCTCTTACTAGGGAAGTCCTTCTGGACCACACCAAGCTTGTCTCTGAAGTGCGCAAACTTCAATCTCGACAAAGGCTTGGTCAACACATCTGCTATCTGCTCATCTATAGCGACATACTGGAGCTTCACTGCTCCCTTATGCACCATTTCTCTAATATAATGGTACCTGATCTCGATATTCTTGGACTTGTCATGAACATCGGGTTCTATGACAACTTAACACAACTTTGGTTGTCACACCAGATACAAGTTGCCTCTAACTTGAGATCAAACAATCCTGCAAGAAGCTTCTGAAGTCACATTGCTTCGTTGCTAGCTGAACACACTATTATACACTCTTTTTGAGTCGTATTGAGCGCTATACTCATCTGCTTCCTGCTAAACCATGAGATCATACCTAATCGCAAACTTAAGCATCATCCAGATGTACTCTTCCAGTCTGCGACACTATTGGCCCAATCTGAATCAGTATAGCCTTGCAGGATTATCTCATGATATGAAACATATCTGAGTCTATATTCAATTGTATCTTTCAGGTACCTCATCACATGTTTGTTGCAATCAATTGAACATGCCTTGGCACAACCATATACGACTCAATGTGTTCACCGCAAAACATATATTTGGCCTTGTTTTTGTTAAGTACATCAATCAACCAATCATTTGTATATACATGGTGGCATGCACTATCCTTGAGGATGTATCACTCAATAACTTTAGATTTGTCACCATCGTTGTAGGCAACCAATCCCAAGCTCATCAAAATAATTGTTTGGCATATCCTACCCTGGGTGCCTGCTTAATCTCACACAAAGATTTCTTCAATCTGCAAACATGAGACTCCTTCTCATGTATCTTGTGGTTTCTCAATGTACACTTCTTTTGACTACTAGAGCAAGTGTCTCATCAATATTCTCCCTCTTGCTGGGAGAATCCTCTGGCCAAAAATTAGGCTTTGTACATTTCTATGATGTCATCAACAACATGTTTGATCTTGTAGATCAACTTGGAAGTCACCACTGACTTCCCTTATGGTCTCGAAACCAAAGAAAAATATCCATATCCTAGTCCTTCTGACTGACTTCATCCTCTATCACTGAAATAAGGGAATCTTCCCAGGAGGTCTCATATCTCCTTGAAGCCTCTGAAGCTTCGATATAGCCTCCTCAACTCATGACACATGTTAGTCAGTTCTGGAAGACGTCTCTCTCTCTCTCATCTAAATCTAAGGAGGAATACTTTATGAGTGAAATTCTCTAAGCCACCGACTCTTTCTGAGATCAGGCTCACTCTGAGTCTCCATGCTCCCTCTGAAACTTGACTCCCTCTCGGTCTATATAATCATTGGAGCCATATACTCTCTCTCTGTGTGATGACTTCCTCTGAAGTCTCATATGAATGGTCTAGGGGAGCATGCTCCTCCCTACTGGATCATGATGGTTGACTCCCTCTGAACTCTAGCTCCTTCTGAGATAGTACTTGGGGTGGTCATCTGCCTCACCACTAGTGGATCCATATGTTCCTTCTCATGATATGGTTCATCAATGCTATATATGTTTGCATCCTTCAAAGTGTCACAGGACCATGCTAGTATATTCCTATTTATTGCAATGATTATGGGTAGGCCCTTATGGATCTACTAACTCTTCCTAATGATATGAGGAGTGATCAACTATACTAGAGGGATCTGTTAGGTCATCTTTGGAGCCTTCTACATCTTACAATCAAACTCCATATGAGATAATCCGTATCTCGCAAAAGTACCCTTCTTGCCAGAAGGTTTTAACTTTGTCCTCTTTTTCTTTGGTACATGGATGTATACAGTTGTGTATACAAATTATTATCTGGATAGTCTACTCCATGTATCAAACTAGAGACCAACTAATATGTTGTCTCCTGCAACCATCACTATATCTCCTCTCAGATTTATCACCTGTGACCTGGAACCTGGAGTCTTATCTTCAAGAATAAGTGTTGTTGATTTTCTTCCGAGTCTCCTTCACTCAAGATGAAAAGTATTCTCTCCAACATGTCCCCTATACTAAGACAATATTCTTTCTTGAAAAAAATATGGGTTAGGGAAAATAATGCAAGTAAACTCGAAAATCTCAACCTTAATCAATATAATACTTTGACTAGAGTCAACTTATAACTTTAACTTTGAACAAAGGTTAGTATGATAATCATAACTTCAATAGATCAAAATACAACTAGATGTTCATAAGATCAAAATAATGCCATAACAACTAGAGGCATATCAAAACAATCAAACCTGGAGTGCGTTTTTCCTCTGAATGTGTTGGGTCTGAGATCCCTCTGGATCTACAATATTTTTCTTAGAAAAAATATCCCTTCTCCTACAAACACCCTTAAGATAATGATACAGTTTAAACATATACAAGGACATACCTCCGACAAGAGCGGAAAACAAGGACAAGAAGCGACGAATCTTAAAACTTCAAAGTGCTCCAACTTGCAATCTAAAGGTACCTAGAGATGTGCTAGGGTAAGACACACTAGGACAACAAAAAATTAGGCCCAACTCTTCACTGAAAGTGCCCAACAAATTTGGGTTAGGGTTTGTTGCTGCTGTAAAACCAGAAACCCTAATTTTCATAAGAGTGGCTAGCGAGCTTATCTAGGGAAATAATAATTTCAGCATCCTTTCAATGAGTTGCTCAACGAGTTATCAAAAACTTCACTAGACCAGAGGAACTGCAACTAGTGTTGCAACTGACACTGCAACTGGCATTGCAACCGGCATGAAGCAAATGACACGAAGCAACTGACACGAAGCAACTGGCACAAAGCAATTGGCATGAAGCAAATGGAACTGCAACTGCAACTAGTACTACAAACCTAGGGTTTTATGAGGAAACCTTATGGGGGAAATTGAGGATCTTCCTTCCAGCGGTTAGACTGTTACGAAGGAAAATAGCTTTGAATCCATGTTAAAGTTTTGGTGTTCTCTTTTAACCATATAAAATGTCACATCATTGTCACTCAACCATAGGCATTCACTATGCCACCCTCGATCACGCTAACCTTTTCTCAGATAGAATGATTATGGCAAGTCCGCACTAGAACCAATAGATAAAACCTAACCAGAAAAACCACTACTACAAAAATATCACAATACCAAGAGAATGTACATATGCTAATAGAAGCACACCTTTTCCAAGAGAAGCACATAAGAGAGATACCTGAAAGACTAATATTACACCATGACAATTGTTGCACCACCCTCTCCAGACTTGTGTCTCCTTCTACTGCAACTGCAAATCCTCAAACTTGTGCCCTCCTTCTGCTGAGTAAGCGAGTGTACAAATGAGCTAAGGCATCACCTTATTTATACTTATTCTGTCAGTGAACTTTTCGCACAAGGCTGACTTGTATTTTTTGGCACATATAATTTACTTTGACTTTTTCTAGCAGGGTTGACTTCTCTTTCTGGGGTTTTCTATTTCTTTATTATTATTCTCCTTGGGCCAACTTCTCTTCTAGGGTTTTCACACATATTTTAAATGGTTCTCTTACTTCCTGAATATTATATTCTAAGTACAAAGGTTACACTTGGAGGTTAATACCTCCCGCAACTACCGAAACATCAACAAAATGGAGACTCCAATTCATGGAAAAGTTTCTCAAAGAAGATATCCATTTCTTAGGACACCAATAAGGATAGGTTGAATTGTAACAACAACTTCTTCATTAGTTTTCATTATTATTTATTTATTATGAATGAACTCAAGTTGGTTAGAAAACCAATATTTCAACATAACAAACACAAATGCATGCTATCTTATGCTTTCTAGTTGATCTTGCTAGATATTGATATTTAAAAACATGTTTTCATGGTTTTTTTTTTCCAGCTTTCATTGAAAAGGAGTGAAAAATGAGGAGGATTGTATTAAATGCAATATACACTTCATTCATATTTTTATTTCTATTCACATATACCAAGATAATTAATTTTCTTCTATGGGATTCCTATAGAAAGAATGGTGCAATCTCTTAATTTTTTGACCCTTGGCTTCATATTGACACATTTTTTTTCCACAGAAAATTTCGCTTTATATTCATATTGAAACATAAATGGATCTTTTACTGAACTAACCATCAAAAAAATGCACCAATACATCCAGATGCTGCACCAAAAAGTGCCCGAAGAAACATCCCAAACACTAGCCAACATACCACATATAAAACCCTAACCCGAGCTAGGATCCTCATACTAAACTATCATAGATACACCTATAAATGAGCCCCAAAAAAACAACAGACTACAAATTTTCCTCCCAACTAGACTCCCCAAAAAAGAATTGATCAACCATCAATACTTCTAGAAAAGTTCTAAAAACATGTGTGGACCTTCATGGTCCCCTTCACATTGATAATAGTCAATTTTCCCAGGCACCTTAAGAAGTGCCTGTTTTGATAGGATATCCGCTTCTGAATTTTCTTCTCGGTACACATGTAGGAAAGTAATCTCGTGGAAGAAATTTATAAGTTCATTAAGTCTGTCCTTCCATCAATCCAGTGAGACCACCTGAAGGCATCCCTTGCCCCGCAGCCAATCAATGTCAATCTTTGAATCCCCCTGAACAAAGAGCTCCAAAATAGCAAGCCGAGAAGCCAGAGTAAGAAGAGCCCATGCTCCCAACAGCTTTTCTCTAGTATTAGTGCTAGGTCCACAATTAATAGTCCATTTATAAATTATGTGCTCATTGATCCGTAACACCCCTCCCGTCCCACTGTTTTGACCCGATGCAAGTGTAACCCCATCAAACCAACCAGTTGTTCCACCCACCACAGGCCTAGAGGGCACCCTCCTCATAGCCAGAGCTTTAATCAGTGATTTATTTCATATTGACACCTATCATAACCTATTTTTCTTTTATCATACTCCAAGGGTTACATTTCAATATGTTTCGACAAACAAGAATTGACAAGGTATGGAAAGAGTCAGTTCAATCATGCTTTGATTGTTTGATTTCCTTTAAGCATTCAAGTTGAAAAACTAATGAACAAGTTCTAATATTTAAGTTCCAAGCTCTAAGTTTATTACAAAAATGGGGATTTTGGTGTTGAACACTAAATTGTCTGATTGGTTCCATAAATTCATGATTTCAAAAATCTAAAAGTGATCCACAAGGGAGGATAGATGGATTATGGGCAAGAAAACATGGCTCTCATGCCTCTAATCACGTACATTCAATGTAAAAAGAACAAATGCTAGTTTACCATAAAATGGATGTGAGAGAGACATTGGTATCAAGACACCCAAAGTTATTGATGCTATTAAAAGGGTGCAAATACTTACTAGGGATTTGGATTGGATTACACCAAACTGCATCTTGTTTCCAAATTGAGCTCTATCATAGGGATTCACTTATGTCATGTTGTCATTGACACACATAGTGATTAAGAGGGAGGCAAATGTAGGATTCTACATTGATTCAAAGGGAGGCAGAGTAATGTTGTTTATGAAATTAGAGCAGGATTTGAGGGACTGAAGAATGATGAGTAGGTTCAAAATCATGGAATTATGTGGCACCTCCCATGATCATCCATGTCAACATCCAACAACTTCTATTTGGAAAAATGAGTGTGACGATGAAGGTGGTGCATAGTGTGACTTGAATTAGGTGGAGTAGTGAAGTGGAGGAATTTACATAATGGTGTTGGAATGACAATATGAGGGGAGGACGGAGAATAGAGATGCCACCAAAGTTCTAATTGCCGAATTTGAAGTAAGAGAAGGAGGTTCTAAAAGGTTAAATTGTTGGCCCTTTATCCTATTATGTTCTATTATTCTTCTTAGCATTTCAGTTATCTTCTCATGTTTTCTGTTTTCTGCGTCCTTGTTCCTTGCAAAAATTGACAATTTTGATCAATTTACCATTCCATTATTTTCCTACCTAATAAATCCGCCTTTAAAAATAACAACAAAGTCCCAATCATAAATATTTCAAAATTGTATTAAAGATGATATTCATAAATACAAGTTTTTACTTTTATTCCATTTCATCAAAGATTGATATTCATCTAAAATTTGATATTTCTTTTAAACTCTTTAAGTTCTTTTAAACTCTTAAGTTCTTGATATGCCATCATACCAATTATCTATGATCTAATGTACTATATATATATATATATCTTTTTCACTTAAGTTCTTGACATGCAATCATACCAATTATCTATAATTTAGTGTACTCTATATCCTTTTTCTACCTAACTTGATCTTCTAGCAAACTAATTGACCATTAATGTGAAACGAAATCCCATGTGATAATCTAATATACTAATTGACCATTAATGTGAAACGAAATCCCATGTGATAAGCCAATATAGGTAGGTTGGTGGGTTGATTCGTTCCTTTTACACGTTTTCTTTACCTACATGTCCACATGCTTTGAATTTAATATTGAGAAGAAAATAGGACACATATATGATATTTTACATTTCTATCATGTGATCCTC
Source organism: Picea mariana (assembly GCA_032191745.1). Lineage (NCBI taxonomy): Eukaryota > Viridiplantae > Streptophyta > Pinopsida > Pinales > Pinaceae > Picea > Picea mariana. The sequence goes on from JASDQU010012090.1 coordinate 63,974, forward strand.
TCACACGGAGATACGCATATTCCATGATATTTGGGATTAGTGCAACAATCTTCTTTAGTGACATTGACATTTTTGATAAATGTTTAATATCCTTTTCATGCACCCATTCCCAAAAATGTGTGATGCATGCTTTTAATAAAATATCGAGTAAAGAAGAGCAAAAGCTTTTTTCATAGATTTGTTGTGTCATCCGAACTTAATTGATATATTCAACTTCATTCCAAACCACATTAATTTCAACTTTGTTTTATTATTAGTAATCACATTATTGACATAATTGAAAAAATGTATGGATGTAATTATTATTAACCATAACACGATATGTAAATTATATCTTTTATGTTCTACATTTTAATCAATCCATTTTATGTTATAGAGATGGTGAATGCTTGTGATTTGTTATGTTTATGTTTTTTCCCTTAATTATTGCACCCTTGCATGGAGCCCATTATTGGAGAGTCGTTGTGCTTGTGAATTTGTCACCTATATTGGTTCTTGCTCATCACTATTATCCAAACGTGTCATGCTTGGTACCTCTACCCTAGACAATGCCCAAGACTTCAACTCTGAGTGATGACATGTTACTATCAATGACTTTATGAGGATATGAAAATATATTCATGACCTTTTTCAAAGCAAATCTACCCCTAATCAATCGATTTGTGAGGAAGGTAGAGACTTCCACTTTAACTATCTTGACCCCGAAACTGATATGAAAGGCATCCATAAACCTAGAACAATCTATGATTGAAAATTTCACTAGATTACGATCCAACCTTATTTTGATAGATAAGTGGATTTTGAAATCTTAGTCTTTTATGTTGCGGGGACAACATTAAGGATTTTTTGTTTTCCTTTCCAGTTGAAAGAAGATAGAGATCTAATCTTTTGATTTGGACCATATTTCATGGGTTAGGGATTAAACATCTAAAAATCATTGGACCTTGGAATTTAACCCATCTAAGGAAATTTCTTCAGTTTTCATTTAGGTTTCTCCCCTACTTGTCATTGATTTTTTGGGACAAATCTACCTTTCAAGACATCAAGAATAGCTTGGGGAAGTAACTTGATTCAACGGAACCAATGGGATGCCAATGCCTCTATGTTGGCATCTACGTTGAAGTAGCATTAGACAAAGGTCTCTCATAGGCCATCCTTCTCCAATTGGGTGAATTGGGTGACATGCTTTTTCATCAAGAGTTGAATTATGAATAGTTACCTTTTAAATGTAATGTGTTCCATGTCTATAGACATTTTGCATGGCACTACCGACAAATTTCTCCTCCTCCAAAGTCAAAACCTCAATAGGGCTCTTACTCACAAAAATATTGAGCACTACACTTAGGATGGACATAATCAATTCGGATCTATGAAGAACATCTAGAAGAAAGAGCCCACCCAACGAAGGAACTAAAGTACTTCCAAGGCTGACCTCTCTAGCCACAATCGATTCCAAGTTTTAGGAGATCTCATTGCAGTTGAAACTACATAGGAAGAACACATGATTAAAGTGTTGTACCAATCCTTGAAGCAACTCATACGAAAGAAGAAAAACAACAAGACATCTAGCCTCTAATTTCTCAAGAAACAAGGGAAGAATCCCAACCACTTGAAACAGAACGAGAGAACAACCAGATTGATACAAAAAATTGACATAGCAGTAGAAAAAATAATAGGTAGGGAAATGAAAAAGGATTACTCCATGCAGAAATGGCCTCCACAAACAAGAAAAAGTAACCCCATTGCAACTTGCCTCCGCTCACTCGAGGAAGAAAATCCAACTGAATGTGCATGGAAAATGAGGTAACAAGGGACATAACTCAAGGTATAAAAAGCTTCCTTTTTAGATATAAGGATTTTTTTAGAAATAGGCTTCCTCTAGAACTTCCTTCAAACTCCAAAATGGGATAGAGGTACCGCTTCTAAGAGTTTAAGCATGTTGTGTTTTTTTCAATTACTATGTAACTAGTTTGTAAGGATCTATTCATATGTGTAATTTGGTAAGGATCTATTCATGTATTATTGGAAAAAAAAGAAAAGTTAACAAGAAAAAAATTTGTAATAGACAGGCCCTTATTCAATAGTATGAAGCCTCTAAGCTATGTGTATTTTTCTACCATACAAATAATGTCACCATGTTTTAACTTAAAAAACCTAATTACTGATGTTGGAAAAACAATAACACCCTTCTTCAATAGTATAAAGCTTCTATGCTATGTGTATTTTTGTACAATACAAATAATGTCACCATGTTTTAACTTAAAAACCTTACTGCTGTCGGGAAAAACAATAACACCCTTTTTCAATAGTATGAAGCCTCTATGCTATGTGTATTTTTCTACAATACAAATAATGTCACCATGTTTTAACTTAAAAAACCTAATTATTATGGTGGGAAAAAACGATAACACTCCATGTAATTGATATTTTCTATTAAAGAAAATTATAAATTTAACATAATAAGAAATTATGTCCAACTATAATAATTCATGTTCAACTAATACTAACTTTGTTTTACAAGAAGATTAATCAATAAACTAAATTAATCATCAATTAATAATAACAATTTTATTTAAAATAAGTTGTAAATAATTATTGCGAAAAAGTTCGAGTGACACACCACCTTCTCCTTCACATATAAATGTTAAACTAATCGTCCTTTATGAAAAAGATTAAATCTTTGTTGAAAAACCACACATGAATTATGTATTAACTAGCTATCACACCATCTTTTATTAATTAAAATATTTCAATCCAAACGCATGTCATTAATATAATATTTCAATCGAAACGCTATCGTTATGCATATGTGCACATCTTATTTAATATATTAAATAAAGAACGTTGCTCTTCCTAACTTATTTCCAAGTATATAGAACAGAGAAAACAATCAAATACATTTCTATGATATATTTTAATAAATTCAATTATATATAGAGAGACATTTTGAAAATTTATTGAGCATTATTTTTTTAATTTTCGGCATGGTATTTAGGGTAAATCAGATTTTAGGGGGTATAAGGCTGATACAACAATATACTCATTAAGAGCTCAACATGCTATCTGTGGGAATTGATCTTTGGTGGGGAGGATAACACTCCTCCTCTCTATTGCGTAGGTTAGACTCAATTGACTTAAATTTTTGGAATATATATTCCAGGAAAACCTCGGCATCTCCCCTCATTTCGGGGTAAATAGAATTTTGTACAAGCTCAAGGCTTTATCAACATGTCACTAGTGAGAACAAAACTCAAGTGGAAAGGATAACAATCATTCCTCCCAACCACCCGAGCTAGACCCAATTGATATATGTAAAAAATTATATGTTCAACTACTAACTACCCTTTTTTTCCAAAAAATATTATAATAATTAACATACTCCTAAAGCAGTGGAAAGTGAACGTTGAAGTAATTTTCATGTGGCTATGTGGGAGAAGTCTTTTGTTGGATGGTACATGAATAACAAATAGACGATTAGTTGAACATGGTATATGAATAAGTAAAAGAATTGTTTAGCAAGTTTAGTTGCAATGGATACATGGTGAAAACATGTGGTGGGGGAGGTCTTCAAATCCATGTTCATTGTTAAATCATTGTTATGGGGGTTCTAATAGAGATTAGAAAATGCTCAAATAGAAATATCGTTGGCTACAAGAACAATGGTGATATAAACATAATCTCCCAAGAACTATTAGATTTTGAGGGCCAACACCATGTCTAGGCACATGTTTGCGACAAAAGATGCATGCCCTATGTTGGTCCTAAAGTCTGCACCTGACTGCTAAAGGGCATAACTAGGCCACCTCAAGTGTTGGAATGGTTGGTTTTTTGGTTATTTGACTTTGTTGGTCAGTTGGAGGGTTGGTTTACCAAGACAGTAACATGGTTGGGTTGGAAAATTGATATGGAGGAGGGTTCTCCTTGGTTGGTGGCACACAAGTGATAGACAAGTGAGATAATAGAGGATATAACACATGGAAACAACAAACCATTCAATGAATAATTTGCTGCAAGAAGTTTAATACTTAAAATATTATTTCAAAGCATTAAACATGTATAAAAAACACAATTACTCCCACAAGTTGCAATAAAAACAAATCTTCACCAAAGCATTTGTTGTTTTTCAGATTGCATACTAGTAAAGACAAGTTATACAATCGCTGAAGGAAATGAAATGTACTTTGCACAAATAAAAAACAACATTCAAGATAGGATAAAAACATATCTAGATTTAGACACAAACACACTGAGGCTCTCATCCATCTAGAACTGAGGCTTAGCTCTACAACACTAGTTGTAAAACAACTTATTAACTTAACTAAAACACTGTTGGAGTATATTAATGTATACTTCGATCTTGACTTAATAAAAAAGGAGTGGTTCTTATCACACATAAAAGACCACTCATTATGCCTTAATCTAAAAAAGACTTGCAATTAAACAACTAAAAACCGCTACTAGCAATAAAACTAGATTGATGCATGTGTTGGAGAAAACTGAACTCTAACAAAAATAACCGGGAGTGACTAAGTTGAACTCTGTATCGAGTACTGGTGTACATGTGCGATGTGGAGGCCACTGGGAGTTAACTAGGTGTGTTGGCAGCTTCTTCAAATTATCTCCTTTAGGAAGCAACAAGTCTTCAGGTGCTTCTTCTAGAGCCTTTGATATTTCTTCTGTAGCCTGGAGTACAATTTCTCCAATTCCTAATTATGGTGTTGCAAGGTATGGACTTGCAACTTCAGTTTATGCACCTGTTGGTTGTCATCAACCTTCTCTATTTTGACCTCGATTTGTTTCTTCTTCATTTCTTGCTCTGTGCTAAGTTGTGATCACCCAGTGCTTTGCTCCTAGTTCTCATACTGTAATTGAGTACAAATTCAGGCTCTTTCCCTTTAGTTCGTTTGGTGGACTCCTGGACTCTCACAGTGTCAACTTCAACTTCTGGTTTAATGTCTTGCAAACTGTGACATGGATCCCCTACATGTGGCGAGGTGCCAATAGATTCTTTCTCGGGATCCAATCCATAATCTTGTATTTCGTGTTGACTAGAATCTAAAGGATACTCCTTTTTCACTGTCACAAATGGTGTTTTTGTAGCCTCCTTCTCACTAGACTTTGATTTTTCTCTCTTCATTGTCATACCCTTTAACACATTTAATGCCATTTCCTCCATGCTAGTGAATTCAAGATTGTCATCATCCTTGATCAGAATTGGTTGGGGGTCCTTTAGTGATGGCTTGAACAGATCTTTGGAGTTCATCCTTAACTGCTTTGTAATTCTAGTCTTTCTGTTAGGTTTTCTTGGAAATTCAGTGTTTTTCTATCCCTTCCTTTTCCTGTCCCGTCTGGTTGGAGGAGATTTTTTAGGTGGAGCTTCTACATGAACAACCTTCTCTTCAATTACTTCTTTGTTGCATGAACCAGGTTTGATTTTCCCCCTCATTCGAGTCACATGCTTATTAGGCTACTGCTTGATGGGGGTTTTTTGGTCTTCCTTTGAGTGTCTAGATGACAAAGATATTTGTGGTGTCTCTAGTGCAGGTGGGTGCATGTTGGCAGCTTTTCTACTCTTGTTTTATTTCCCCTTTCTTGTAGATGACCTCAATTGCATGAGGGGGAAATCCTCCATGGGGGTTTCTAGCCTTTTTGTTTTAGGGGGCGTATTTCTCATTTTAGGGGCCTTCACATTTGCTCACAGTGGTTTGGACAAGCTTTGTCGAGCTCCCAGGATCTGAAGAAACCCTAACCTCCTCAACTGCATCACCCTCGTTTTGTGGATTAGGGACTTGCTCCTATTCCTTTAATCCCATAGACTTCAAGAATTAGTCCCAGGGCATTTCCAGCTCCTCCAAAGCGAAATTTACCAACAATTTAATCAAACCCAGATGGTACAGACTTCTGTGGGCAGATTCAGGGTGACCTTGAACCCTCTTAGACATTTTGGTTAGACTCTTAAGCAGGTAGTATGGTAAGTTAAGCTCTCTGTATCCACTTAAGTGCAAAAGAAAATGAAGGTGATAGCAATGAATGATGTTGAATCGACCCTCCCCTGTGATATATCTCTGTACTCCTGTTAAGGCCGCCTTCCATTCATCTTTTATCCATGCCACGAGAATTCCTTGGCTCTATTTGGGGTCTTGGTGCTCAAGAACCAAGAGCTTGTTGTAGAGATCGGGAGGTAGCTTTCCTTTCTTGAACCATCATTCCCCGAAGACAGGGAGGGCACAAGATGCTCCAATAAAATGTTCTGTGACATGAATCCATGTATCTCCCAGCATGGTCTAAAATCCATCAAATTTTTGTGCGAAGAGTAAAGCCAAGCCTGTGTGGTCACTACTATAAATGGACAAAATTTCCGACACCCTATTGTCGTACCCTCAACATTTGACGTCGCTCAACCACCGCTTATGAGGGCTCAATAGGCGTCGAAAAATCTCCCATGGTTTTTCCAAAGTTGGACTATCGTCAGTATTCCGACTCCCCTAACATCTGATGACCGACGGCCTTAAAAAATTTAATTTCAAAGGACAACCGGAAAACTACCGACGACGTCCGTCGATCTACCGACGACATCCGTCGATCTACCGACGAATATTCCGACGCTATCCCGCCGACACGACCGAAGAGCGTGTTGTAGTTCTGACGCTTTGCTGGGAGCATTTCCCGTCGGAAGTCTGACCTGTAGTAGTCGGAAGACCGACGAACCTGAATATTTTTTAAAAACAAAATTTGTTGAAAAGAGGCGAGGCATTATTTTTCTCAAGTTCATAAAAGGTACAAAAGGTTTCTTCAACACTGACCAGCCCATTTTGGTTGCCAAATTCTACAAGATCCCGGAGAAAATCATCGGTTGGCTCAAGCTTCAGCAAAGGCAGAGATGGATTGGTTGTTGCAATTGGAAATGGGGCAAAGAAATGGCATGGAATTTATCAAAAGATGATTCTATCAAGTAATAAGGCAAAGAAATGGCATGGAATTTATCAACATTAGTCCCTCATGGCCGCATAAATGTATTGTCCATGTTCATACCAAACCAAAATTTATTTACTTGTAACACCTATGGGATTCACAAAATGGGTTTAGTAACTCTAATCATCTAGTCATACCATTTGTTGAAAGTAGCCTCATTGAATGCAAAATTCTTAGTGTCCTTCCAACTCTTCCAAGCATCAAATTGCAATGAAAGAATTTGTTGATTGGGCATGGGATGAAGTTATCTTCCCCATAGGGGATTCCATTTCCACATAAGCAACCAATGGATAGCCAAAGATGAATTAGGTGGATTATGTGTGGGGATTAGCACATGCCAGAAAGACTTCATCTATTAACAACTTAAACCATTTCAATTTAGTTCCCTGCACACATAATTTAGTGACAAATTGGGCATCCAGGTTGAATTATTCCTTGGTGTATTTACACATGAGATGGATTGCAATCAACTAGCAAGAAAAATGGCCCTCGTGGTTAATAATCAATGAGATGATGGCACCACAACCTCCCCTAT
>JASDQU010012090.1:120387-155472 GCA_032191745.1 Picea mariana
CACCGGGCATCGGCTATCGGCGATGTCTTTTTGTTCTTCGTTAAAGCATGACCCCTCCCATTTTTTACCGATGTCGAAGAGGAATCAGCTATCGACGATATCTTTATGCACAAACCAAAACTTCCTTTTGTCGATGTCGATGGAGATCGGCGACTGAGGTTTTCCGAGTGGTTCTTTTTCCTTCTTTGAATTCCTTCTGATGTCGACCTGATCGCGTTCGGTGAAGTGTTTGGCTGTCGATTCTTTATTCGGGTGTTTAAGGTCTTTTTAGTCATGAGGTTTAATAAGTTCAAGCAAACCTGAATAGGTGATGAGAATCATGAAAATAAACAAAGACAAAACATTTTTTCAAAAATGAAATCTAATCAAACATAAAGAAGATCAAGTGGTACCCAAAAAAGTAAAAAATTGACAGAGTTTTTTTTTAGGGTGTGGTGAGTGCTCAACCAATGGAAATTTATTGGGCGAAAGTAGAATCTTTGTTTCTACCTTGTGTTCAGTTCATGCAAAATATGGTTAAGAACTTAACTGGGTTTTTATCGGAGCCTCTTTAATCATTGCATTTGAAATTCCCTGGTTGATGCATCCGAACATACCTGTGGGGTTTTCAACCTTTACTCCACCTTCATTTCTTATAACCCTAACTAACGCCTCCTTTGACAAGAGTCAAGTAAAGCATTCACTGGCCCCAGGCCCTTTAGTTATCCTTATTCACTTACTACGGTGTTTCTTCGCTGCCAGTGAGCGTCCATAGCCCCGACGGATTCACCTCAACGTCACAGACCTTGCTCCACTGCCAGAGAGCGTCCATAGCCCCGACGGAGTTATCTAGGATACCATATCCTACTGTGCACTCATTTGATATAGTTGATTTTATTTCAGCAGAATTCCCTGAGCGAGTGGGAGAGGAGGACGTCTTTTATTTGCAAAATGAGATGGTGAAGGTGAATTTTTTCTAGCTCTGTCTTTGAGGTACATGTAGTCCTTTTCAGCTTATCACCTTTCCCTTGAGGTTTTACCAGACCACCAAGCAGACACTTCATCATTTTACCAAGGTTTTTCATCTGCAGGTTAGATAGAAAACCCTTTAAAATAACTACAGGTATCCCAATGCTTCTTGTGTTGTATGTGAGCGATGAGTCAGGAACAAAGTTCGTCATATCACATGAATTGAGGTCAACCATTGTCTTGCTAAACACAATCTTCAAAAGCGCAGAAGTATTATAGCAAGAAACAAAAACAAAAATGCATTCCGCAATCGACCTACCCTACAACAAAACATCATAAAAACACACACAATTTTTTATTTTTTATTTTTTAATGAAAATATTGTTTTATAGCTTGGCCATTCACTGGGAGGGTGTCAGGTTCCCCCCTCAAATTCTGCAACCGATACGTGCCTACACCAATTTTCACGGCCACCTGAAAAGGTCTGAGCCATAGATTCTGAAACTTAGAATGTTTTCCTTTCAACTCATTTGCTCTGTCCCATTTTAGGACTAAGTCTCCCACTTCAAAATTCTTCTCTTTAGACTTATGCTTATCAAACCACCTTTTAACTATTTGTTGATGAGATATGAACTTTTATTTTGCTTTCTCCGTTTCTTCTTCCAACATGAGGAGGGTATCAATTCTTTGTTGTATAACTGATGAAGGTTGTCCTCTAGAATCCTGAGCAAGTTGAAGAGATGGAAGATATAGCCCGTTCGGGAGAATGGCTTCCTGTCGGTATACCAGAAAGCACGTGGAATTTCCTATAGCTTCCTTGGGTGTTACTCTATCATCCCATAAAGAGTTATGGAGTGAATTGTGCCAATTCCTCTTATTGTCTGCAACTATTTTCTTTAATATCCTCACTAGGTTCTTATTGGTTGATTCTGGCACTCTGTTCCCCTGTGAATAGTAGTTTGCAGAGTATTTGATTATGATTCCTTTATCTAGAGCAAACTCTGTTAATAGGGTGGAAGAAAAGTAAGCGGCATTATCAAAAACAAGGATGGAAGGCACACCGAACCTTGTGATCAGTTGTTTTTCTTGAATTGGATCACCACCTTTTCGTTTACATGAGTTAGAGGGATGGCCTTTGCCCATTTAGTGAAATAGTTTGTGGAAGTTAGTATGTATCTATGTTGTTTTGAGGAACTCGGTGTAATTTCTCCTATGATATCTAACCCTCATTGCTCAAATGGCCTGGTAACGGCCATAGGATGGAGTGCAACAACTACTCTCTTTTCCTTCCCTGCACTTATCTGGCAAGTTTTACAGTTTCTAGCGTATGTGTGAGCATCCCTGAACAGAGTAGGCCAATAATAGCCAGCTCTCAATATTTTATGAGCAGTGGTGTTTCCTACGAAATGTCACCTACAGGACCATCATGGAGCTCCTTCAAAAGTTTTTTTGCATCTTCATGTTCGAGACATCTTAAAAGTACCCCATCATAATTAACACAAAAGAGCAACGAATTCATGAGGTGATATTGCATTAATTTTAACCTGAGGGCTCTCCTTTCCCTAGAATTTACCTTTTTTGCGCAAGTCTCACGATGCAGGAGATAAGTCAGTTTCTCATACCAAGACTCTTGCCCTGGGGAGACATATGAAGCTTCACCACACCATAATGCCAGTTCATTCTCCCATCCATGATCTTTGTTTACTTGGTCCTGGGCTTCAACTGTCAGTTTGCATAATCCTTGCCCCTTAACTAGTTTAGCATGTTTTATATCTAGATCAAATTCTTAGACTACTGCCATCTAGTTTCCTCTTCTTTCCCCCATTTCATGTTGAGTAAATAGGGATCGGATTGCAGGGTGAGGCATGATGACTTTTTTATGGTTCTTAGGGATGTAAGATCTGAATTGTTTCATTGCCTTGTATACCGCATAAGCCTGTTTGTCTATAGCAGGGTAATTCAGCTCAGTCCCTTGGAGATTAGTGCTCATAAAGGAGACCGGGGCCTCATTGTTGTCATCATCCTTCTGAGTCAAAACTGCAGCCAACGGTTGGTCGGAAGCAAAAGTGTAGAGGAAAAAATATTTTCCAAAGTCGGGGCTTCGCAATACTGTGGCTTGAGATATTGCAGCCTTAACATTGTTGAAGGCACTTTTTCATTCATCATCCCACTTAAATTCAGCATCTTTGCGGATCATTTTTTGTAAGGGTTTGATAGMTTCAGCCAAATCGAGGGTGAATTTCCTTACAAAATTGATTTTCCTGAAGAAAGATTGCACAGCCTTTTTGTTGTGGGGTAATGGAAGTTGAWCTATAGCCCTAATATGTTCTGGGTCTATGTGAATTCTTGCTTGATATATAATATGAACTAGCAATTTACCTTCCTCGACACCAAAGATAGTTTTCTTAGGGTTTAAGRATATACTGTATTTCCTACACCTTTCAAAAATCTGGGTTAAGTGTTGGATGTGATCTTTTTTGTTTTTTGAATACACAATTACGTCATCCAAATAGACTACTACACATTTGTTGATTATTCCTCGAAACGCTATGTCCATGGCCCTCTGGAAGGTTTCCCCTTCATTAATCAACCCAAAGGGCATGTGTTTATAAGCAAAGGTTCCCCACTTGGTTCAGAAGGTAGTCTTCAAACGGTCTTCCTCTGAAACTAGAACTTGGTTGTAACCTGAAAAACCTTACAGCAGTGAGAAAATCTCAGAGCCAGACACGGTATGCAAGAGTTGCTCCATTGGTGGGACTGTGTAGTTGTCCTTTTCTGAAGCTCTATTGAGGTTTCTGAAATATACACATAGGCGGATCTCCACAGAATTTTTCCTCACAAGAACCAGATTTTCTACCCATGCTAAGTGTCTAACCTGGAAGATAATCTTGGCATCTAGTAGTTTATTTAACTCCTGCGCATGAGAGGCTCCAGGGATGGGTAGTACTTCCGAAGCTTCTGTTGGAAAGGTTTCACTCTGGGCTTTAACAAGATTGTGTGTTGAATGATACGAATGTCATAAGTTTTCAGATCTCAGTAGGACCATGCAAAGACATCTTTATATTTCCTGAAAATTTTGAGATAGGCCTTCCTTTCCTCTTTAGATACTCTCTTGTCGAGATTTATATTCTTGGGGTTTTCCGGGGTTCCTAGATTTATAGTTTCGTGCATGGGACGGGAACTCCATGTCTTTGTGTTAGTTGACCCTTTGAATCTTTCTCTTCAGTCAAAAAGGTTTTCTAAATTGGCTACCCTTTTCGATATCGTGTGAGACCTTGGTTTGTCGGTTGGTTTATCTATATGAGGATCAAATTCTTCTAATTTCTCTTGAAATACTTCATCGTCAATGGCCAAGTCTTTAAAATTCTCTTGATTGGTCAAAATTTTATGATCTATCCATCTCCTTCAAAGATCTTCCAATTATAAATATTGTTGGGCACCTATGGCTTGTGGAGTAGCTCCACAGTGAATAACCTTGAGGCAGCAGTGGCCAAAGAATCAGCGAGAGTGTTCTTTGTTCTGGGGATTGTTGTAATGTTGAAAGCTTCAAAATGTTCTATTAGTCTATGTACTTCCTGTTGGTAATTTCTCAAGTGGGGAGAGTTGCAATGTATAGTGTTCCTTACTTGTCTTTCTTTAATGTTTAAGTCTTTGTATTTCTTTCGCCCTTGTACTAGAGCTTCATACTCGGCGGTGTTGTTTGTGCATTCAAATTCTAGTGTACAGGACATGAAATTCCGTTTACCTTTTGGATCAATGAGGATGCACCATGCCCCTGACCCTTCTTGTGATTTAGATCCATTGAAGTATAAGGTCCAAACTTGTGGGAAAAACCTATCATCTTCCTCTTTCTTATCACTTTCCTCCTTTCCCCCTATCTGTTTTATGGTTTCTAACGCATGTTCTTGACAAGAGACGGTTTCCTCTGCCGTCGTTGGAAATTTTTCTTGAAAAAATATTTCAGAGTGTTGAGTAAGAGGGACGTCACATGAGAGGGGGCAGAAATGCCCGAACTCGGAGTCACATGAATAATTCCCTAGCACGGGGAAATCTGTAGATGAGGGTTTGTTAGGGGTTTCTAGGTCCATGACAATATGTTTTAGATATCTTTCCCTATCGATTCTGATCATATTCGTGTGTCCCTCTAATGGCAGCCAAAGGTGAACCTAGTATGTACTAAAGTATCCTTTTAACTTCTCAAACCAATATCGACTCAGTAGCAATCCATAATCTTTTGGGATATCTACTACAATGATGTCAATTACTTGAACAAATTTCGAGTGAGTCGCCATCCTGATCATTACATCTTTGAGTTCCCCCATAACCTTTACTTGGGTTTTGTCTAGTTGTATCACATGTTTATCACTTTTGAGAGGGACTGCGTTTAATTTCTTGCAAATAGACAAAGGCATAACCTTAGAGGGTGTTCCTAATTCAACCAAACATTTATGGAGGTTTCTGTTGAAGACTTCAAATGCCAAAAGGAACGGCGGGACAAAAGGTTTTCCCTTCTTATCTTTAGAAAAGGCATTCATAGTTGGTTTATTTCTTAGATCTGTGGGAGTTAGATTTTCTCCTTGGCCAGTGCTTGTTGTAGGATTTTCTACTGATTTCAATGCTTGTAATAGAAATTCCTTTTGTTGAGGGATTGTACTCATGTCCATGACCGATATATTTGCCTTCAACTTTTTCAAATCTTCTACTATGTTGCAGTCTAGCTTGGTCGATTCTCGTGTATGTATGTTTATAGGATTTATTCGGGGGACAAAAGGTGCTTTCAGATGATCAGGAGCTGGTTTTCTTCCCTAAGTTTGGGGCGTAGTAAGTTCGTTTGAGACAGGTTGACCGCTACTTCGTGTTTGCACAGCCAAGACTTTTGTGGGTGGTTCTTGAACCTCAAATAGATCATCGGAAGGCATTGGTAGGTCAAGGTCCCATATCAACATGGTTGTTTCTTCTGGTGGATCAACTTCTTCCTAATCAACAATATTCATAACTGAGTCGCTTGATCGTTCTATTAGGGAAAGCTCATCTAGAAACTGGTTGGCCATCAAATTCATGGCATGCACCCATTGTGGGCAGTCTCTTTCAGAGAGTTTCTCTTGGTGATAGGTACATAAAGAGTCAGATGCTACATTTCCCAGATCGATGTTTAAGTTGGCTGGGGGGGTTCAATTGCTTTGAAAGGTGGATTTCTTTTGAAAAAGGGTTTATAGGGCCTATAGCCTTGGTTTCCTTTCCCTGCACTTATTTTCATGTCTATGATCTTGTTTGACAACTTCTTAACCATGTGTTTTAGGTCTTCTATGTCTCCACTTCCCTTTTTGGGACCTTGTTCTATTTGTTTACCTGTGGGTCTAGTCAACAAGAGTCCTCTCCTGGGGGGAGGTTGAACTTCCTTCTTAACTAGTGATACCTGGCCTTCTTTACATCCCTTCATTTGGAATTCTATTTTTTTAGCTTCTTCAAAATTCTTAGCTAAGGTTGCTTCAGTAGCCCTCTTCACAAATATGGAAATAGAAGCTGGGAGAGCATTAGCATATACTTCGATTTGAAACTCTTGAGTGGGTTTAGCTTCAAGTTAAAATTTGTTTAGGATAGTGGTGAACCATTGATTAAAGTCTTTAACCTTGCCCTTTGAACTCATGGTGGCGGTGAACAACTCGGCCATCAAAGATCCTGTAGTGGTTTCTTATGCAAATTTATCTAGAAAATCCTTTTGAAAATTCGTCCAACTAGTTATGGATCCTACATGTAAGCTAGAATACCATGTGGAGGCCGAGTTCTCAAAAGTATAGGGGAAAAGACTGCATATTGCRTCTTCATGTTGGAAATTCATCAGTCTGATAGCTAGTATTAATTTTTTTGATATGGTCTTCTGGCAATCTTAAGGTTGCAGGGTCAAATTTAGAGAGTAACTTTTCTAGATGTCGGGGAAGGTTATGTACTCGTCCAGGGATTGCTAKAGCATCTCTAGCTAACCATGGTTGATTATTCTGAGGTGGGTTTCCCCTTTCTTCATTATGATCATTGTTATCTTCCATGTCGTCTGATCCCGAAACTGAGCATTATGAGTTAAACCCTTCCTCGTTCGAAAAATTGTTGGGCTCGGAGCAGTTGTCGGATAGTGTTTCAGGGATTATATTAAGAGGGTGTTCGATTTTGGTGAGGGAAAAATCTATCAAGTCTTCTACTGTGTTCACAAAAACCTATACGGGGGTATCGACCACTATTCTGCTTACTTGTTTTCTACGAGGAAGTAACGAAGCTAAGGGCAGTACTCCAATTTGTCAGGCGTAGGCTCTTGTGATTCTTTTGAACTGGTTCAACTCCTCATGAGGAAGAGCGTAAGGTATGTCAAGGAATAGATATTCTTCCTCTTGTTGGGGTGAGTTACTCGTTTTAGGAGTACTCAGTGTGTGTGGGTTGTCTTGAGAATGACTATCCATGCATGTGGGTTGTTTAGAATCTACAAGCTGTGTGAAAAATTCTGTAAAAAATATTGTCAGCCATTCATTCTTCACACCCTCCTTCTAGTGCCAATTTTGTTGAGGGGTCCTAAATCCCTTTAACTTAACAGTAGGAACCAAACCCACCAATGCGGCCCAATTAGACTCTGTAGCATTTAATGGTGGAATGGTTCTCCAGATCTTGCAATCCAACTAATTAATCGATGGGCTTTACATAGTGATTGACAGGATGTCTTATTGTGAAAACTCCTACTTCAGTTCGAGCATTCTCTTTGTGTATTTTCTCTTATAGGTGGGACCGATACAAGATAAATGCTGGTATAAACCAGCTGGGTAACAAAGGGGGAAGGACTTAACTACTGAAGAAGGTTGATTTCAGGATAACCCTTCTGCTCAAGCATGCAGASAATGATTCTTACACCTACAACAAGCCTAGAACTAATACATTAACATGTTGGTGTTCCAATTATTGACTGAGATAYGATTATCAAGAGAAAACATACATGCAATAAACGATGGCAAGAAAAATGGTTTYCTTAGCTCTAATCATCGATCACACATTAACACAATGATTTACTTTTCATCATTAAAGACAAGAATTATAAAAATATTGAATCAGATAACTTATCAATAGATTTAGAGGCTCTTACTCATTACAACATCCATTCATGATATAAAATCAGAAATAATTCTTCTTCAGAGCCAATCACACACGCTATTGATGAAAAACACAAACTTGTCTCTGGTCCTAAACATGACTTCTCAATTAAGGTAGCTCTGAAATAGTTCTTTACAAATCTAAAAATGAGGGTCTTTTCCAAAACCATCGACCCTTTGCTAAGAGGTCGATCCTCCTATTTATAACATATTATTAACTAAAAATAACTATCAAAAGTGCAAGCTAAGTAAAACAAAACATCGCCACATGGCACTTTCATCGCTCAGTCTTCTAAGAGTCATCAAATGGTTTCACTTGAGTGTATGACTCTTCTCGTACTCTGAGCATTGGATGAAGAGATCATCACATGTGTTAGCATATARGAATATGTGTTGGTCCATTGGGGATGAAAGGATCTCCTTTATATCTACTTCTCATGTCCGATATTTGACTATTCTAGTTCTTAACTGCTGCAACATGATCCGAGCCTTGATCGAGTGTTCCATGAACTCCTGCACTTGACCTGGCGCCATGTTCGCCACCTTCTCTATCTCTGCAGCCCACAATGAGTCTTGTTTAGCATGTAATTTGACTATGTCATGCAAATCGAAAAATTCATCAGGTGTGTCGAATTCTGGGAGGTCGATGTCTCTCATCACCCGGTTGATCTTGGTCCATCTCTTTTCACACTCGACCCATTTCTCTTAGATTTCTTGATGAGGTTCCTGGGCCATTTTAACCTAGTATTGGGCTGACTTCTTTATGCGATCGATGTTGCTATCCCTTAGTACCTGAATGTCGTGATCTTTGGTGTCTAGGCCCTACTGAATGGCGTTGATGTAATCGATCCTTTCCACTGCTTGGTGTGCTTTCTCATACCATCTTTCCATATCTTTGCACGTCTTCAGCACCATCGCTAATGCTCCAACCAAGGGAAGCTTTTTAGTCTCATTTACTCTCGACCTCGTCCATTTTTACTATTCAATCATCTCCCTTACAAGTCAATACCTTATGCCATATGGATCAATTGATTTTGACCTCAACAACAATGTCTAAGAAGGTTGCAATATCTTGGTTCTTATTACCCTACAGATGATGAGCCTTGGATGAGATAGAGAGAGTCATCATTGCTCTCTGACTTCGTTGACCCCCTGATATTCAACATCAACATACCTCCATATTATGGTGGGCATTACTTCACAACAATTGCAGTTCTTAGTACCAACATAAGACCTCTAAACTTGACAGGCCCTCAGTGCCTTTGAGCCTTGACAAGCAACACAAATTTTCACTCCAAGTTTCAGGGAAAGTTCTCATTTGAAAACCATCATTTGTTGTTACTGTCACCCCCGAGGGCACTTCAGATCTCTAGTCTATCAAATTTTCATTAACAAGATCATTATAATATTCATTCTTATCACGATAAACTATTTCTTGCTATGGCATGAGCATGGGGCATGCCCACCTTGTTTGTATAAAGATTCTTATACTTTTTCAGGGTAGTATTTTTATGAATGGATCTCTCTCTCTCTCTCTCTCTCTCTCTCTCTCTCTCTCTCTCTCTCTCTCTCTCTCTCTCTACATCAAGCAAAATAAATGATGATGTATTTCAGCTATACATTTTCTTCTAACCTCACACATCAAGGGGCATATATTATCACTGAAAAGTCACTCAACGATCTATATAGGTGATCATCAGAGAAGTCATCAATTTAAAACACCAAATGGTATACTATGAACATTAGTAGGCCTTATTCAACAAAGAAATAAACTATGGAAAGTGGGTCTTTATGAATCCACGTGACTTACAAAAACCCATTTAGTTCCATTCTCGCATGACAACATTGGCTAAGAAAGAAAATTCCATGCGATTGCCGCACACAGATCTTAAAACAACGCATTAATGAGGCCACTTAGATCTAACATGACCTGAACTTAGGTGTACCAGAAGGGGTCGACTCTTCGGCTGTAAAAGTAGTTGAAGGACCACTCAAATTGTAAGGCATCCACCTTTACAACAGATCACCTTTCACAGTTGGAGCACACTAGTAATGTTGTAGCTAGTATGTGGAAGGTCTTAGCAAAATAATCGTTAGGTTGAGTAATCACGGTTACATTAAAGAGTATTTTCTACATGATATTAATACAGAAAATCAAGCTTTTGGTTTCTTTCCTTATAAATATCCCTTGCTCTGAGGAGTATCTTGCGTTAAGGACATCATTTTATGGGACTCTCTAAGAATTATCAAGTCATCATCATTCCCAATTGGCTGCTCCAATCTGTATTGTGCAGTAAGACACAAAATATACCATTTGAGTAAGCCATATTTAAAAGAGGAGTGCCTATTACCCATTCGGTTGTTGCTGGCATCATTGTGACCTTTGACATGAAAATATTTCCAAATAAAAGGACAACATCTGAGTTTTGTTGGTGCATTGTTGGATTTTTGGCATTGAAAGGATGTTTTCAATGATTCAAAGCTCATCCCTATAGCAACAAATTAATTGTGGCTTACACACAAGATGGATGCTCTCATAAAAGAGGTTGGTATGGTGTGGTATTATGGGATGTTGTTGGTTATTTATGGCAGAATGAAAATACACAAAGAAAAAAGCGATTCGCATTAGCTAAGCACTCAACCAAAGGGGCATATAGAACCTGTATCGGACTTTTGGAGCCATCTTGGAGGATGGATCGACATACTGTAGAGGCTTGTTAAGATGGAATTGAAGCCTGAGGATGGGCACCCAACAAAGTCTATCCAAGAGAGTTGGACAAGGGGGCGACCTATACTTGGGGAAAGGTGATTTATTTGGTAAATTTTTTCAAGGAGCCAAATTGCAATTATGGATAGAGTTGATCCCTATTTTGTGTTTTTGGAGGTGGAGTAATAATTTTGAAGCCCATTTTTCCCACCATGAATAACACTTTGAAGTGATTTTGTTGATTTTGTGGAACAAAAGGAGATTGAAGGCCCTTTGGAGGTTAGGTGTTGCACTAACACCTCAATTTATGGAGAATACCCCACTTTTGAGGGATTTATGCCCCTAAATTTTGGATGTGAGGCTTGAAAAAAACCAAATTTTGGATTTGTTTTGGTTATTAAATTGTGAAGAGGGTTTTACCCCCTCCTTATGCTAAATTAGTGGAAACTTAAGTTAAAATTTTATCATTTTATTGTAAGAGGAAGTTGAGCCTTTCCCTTATAAATAGAGAGGCACTTCACTCATTTGGATCATCACCTCTTAAGGGATTTTTCCCTTATGAGGTCTATAATTTTTTAAATTCTCTTGAAACTTTTGTCTTGGATTGGTTTTTTGGCATGGAGTAATAAGGAAATCTGATTTGGGGTTGTTTTCTCTCATGCAATATTCTTTTGAAGGTGTTTTAATGGGATGTTGATGGATTATTTTGGGATGCTAGGGTTTCTTCATGCGTTTTTGAGTGGAATTATGCAATTCTAAGTGCTTCATATTGTATCTTGGCATCTTGCTTGGTCGGACTCAGAATCTTAAAAAACCCTTGTAGGAGTAAGAGTGTTCAAACCCTCCTTCATATTTTCCTTTCTCATCTCATTGGAATACTCAGGGCATGGCTCAAGAATTAGGAGGGTCTACACCCTTGAGGTATTGCTTTGGCTAGGGTTTTGTTCCAAGAAGTAAGAGGGTTTACACCCCTGAAAATTTAAACCCTTGTGTCGTCACGTTCAACTTTCATTGACTCCATTGCTCAATGAAAAGACACTGGTCCTAGATTTCCTAATACCTATTTCACACTCTAAATCTATCTAGAAACGCTTGTTTAAACTTATTTCTCCACTCACTCTCAACCTACAACAATTGCGACCTACAACTAGCTAGCTTAAAGAAAAAGAGGGATTGGTGAGGTGATAGTGGCCCTTTCCTATCAGTTTCCTCGAATTGCGCTTGAACATTGGGACTTTGGCTCTACAAGTGAAAGTTTGAGCGATAACAATTCCCTCTAAGTTGTTATCAAGTAAATCCTTCTCCACTGGTAACCACTCTTGATCTTATTAGTCTTTTATCTCTTGTGTTTTATGTTTCATGCATCTATTTCTTTATCCTTTACTCTGTTATATCTAGTTTTATGGTTAAGTGACCCTCTAAATATACTAATTGTGGTGTTGATGCTAGCTACATTAGCACTCAAGGGATATTATTTTCTCTCTCTTGTGACAAATTATCCCAAACAACTATCCTTTTTCAACACACCCTCATAATTCTAGCCACCATGCCATACGCATTGTTAAATTGCCTCTTCCTTACTATACTCACCCTACAGGCTCTGGCATACCCTTCACTTCTACATAATCCCTCGAGTGATCCATCATTTTCCAAGGTGTTCTCCTGCAAGAAGACTGCCAACTTACCACGATACTTCCACTAGCAGTCCATAACCTACGATAATCATAAGGTTCTGGTGTCCTAAAAATAACCTTCTTCCCAAGATTTCTAGCTTCAATTGAAAACATTTGTCTTGTATTAAATACACGCAATCATCATGATATATCATCATACTAATTCCACTTATTAATTCAAATATGTTCTGTGAGAAAATTCAAATCTCCCGGTATGAGATTCCCTCTCATAATGTTTGGCTCTTGCAATAGCAGGTATCAATCTTCCTTATGGGCTTTCACCACTGCCATTGTCGAGACCATTCTAACAAATTAATCACCTCAATTGTTAAACGTATTAAATAGAATGAAACTATCATTTATTAAACGTGCATTATCATCACACCTAATCATTACATATCCAATCAAGTGTTTCTACCAATAAATCAATGTGTTAATACCAATGTCCACATCTACTCAATGCATATGTCCATTGACTTCAGAATACGACATATCAATGTCATGTATTCCACCATGGTGAGTCAGAAGCTCCACCAATGCTTTAACACATCATCCAAACTCTTTCCAATTACTTTTTCAATCATTTGGACACCTTCCTCTTCGATCCATACACAACACTAAGGGTATAATCCTTTAGTGTCCTTCAATGTCAACATAAGGGTTCAAACCCAAATATCAATTATAAGTAGGAATACTATTAAGCACATTGTTGAGTGCTCAACACACCCTAAAAGCCTTATGAAATTTTATCACTTTTTGGGTACAACTTGTTTTCTTTTATTGTCTAAATCAATTTAGTTTGGGGGGGTGGTTTATTTTGTTTTGTTTTCATGACTCGTATTGATTGAATAGGATGTGTTTGAACTTGTTAAAAGAAACCTTGTGTCTAAAAGAACTTGAAACCCGAATTAAGAACCAACGGCTAACACTGCACATAACGCGCTTAGGTTCTGCGTCGAAAAAAATTCAAGCAAGTAAAGGGACCACATAGTTACAACAGTTGCCAAGTGTCGATCCCCATCGGCATTAGTAGAAGGTGGAGTTGTTTTGCGTAAGTTATTCGCATGAAGTTTCAAGAGATAGTCGATCCCCTTCGGCACAGGAAAAATATGGGAATGATAAACGTTAACAAAGGACATAAAGAAATAATTGATAGTCGATGACCGATGCGCTTTATCGGGGTCGAGGAAATATAGAAAGGTTAAAACAATCATTTTGTCTGTGACAAACATACCGTCGATCATCGATCCACGATGTGTTTTCAGCATGGGGACTTTTTGAAGAGAGTCAGTCTGAGAGCACTTGGGTAGGTTTATCGTCGATCCTTGATACTTTTCAGCATCGGCAAGATAGGATTGGGTTTTAGAATTTATAGCTTAAATAAAGTCCCAATTCTGATTAACACGAGCAAATGAAGTCACCGGTTTCGAATGCCACATGTCTTTATCACGTAAGGGGGTTGTACAACCTAGTTTCGTCCCGAGTCATGTTAAGGTTTTGTGGCCTGTGTGGAGTCCAGATAATATTTCGCCAAATGGTGTAGAAGTTCTAACTCCTTCAACACAGTGACCAACTCATCTTCATCCCTTTTCTCTCTATCCAAGGTGGCATATATGATTTTTATCCCTGCGCCGATTAGCTCGGATGTCTTCGCATGCTCCGTGCTAATCAATTTTTCCTATGTGGTGATGAGGATGGAGCGATCCAGAGTAAGCCTCCTCTTCTTGGTGGTTCTCTTCATGATGGATTTCCTCTTCCGGTCATAGGATATGGCTTGTATATCAGCAACCTCATCCACGGGTTCGGGGATTTGTTGATCTCCCCAGGTAAGCATATTTCCCAGGCTCCCGACAGTGTATATTTGTTCAAGAATGGGTTCTTGAACCTCTTCCATGTGTTCCAAAGGTTTGGCCTCTAGTTGTTTCTCATCAGGACGTAAAGTATCGGCTGAAATTGAAGCATTAGGGGCAGGCTCGGTACTTAATTGATAATCGGCTGTTGAGATGTTGATTTCCTGCTGTGGAACTTCTTCTTGTTGTCCGCCTGACCTTGGTTTGTCCTTCGGGCAATCCGCTTGGGTCTCCAGTACATCGAGTAGCTCAATGTCTAAGACACTTTTGACCTCCTGGTCATTCTGTGGAAGGCCTTGAATTTGAGCATCGGGAGCTGGGGAAGATGCCTTCTCGGGTTCCTTTTCCACTGTGATCTGCACCAGAGTCACCAAGGACACCTCCGAACTCTCTTCATCATCATAGATTGTTATTAAGTCATGGAGGGGATTTGGTGCACTTTCTCTCCCTGATGTCCTTGCTATCTCTAGCTGAGCTGAAACGTCCCCTAGTGATCCGGCTTGTGGCATTGTAACTTCAAGGTTATCCAACCTAACGATTTCATCAATTTGTATTATCTTTGGGCCACTTGGACCTACCCGTCTCTCAACTGGGTTGTCGAATGGGACCCTTTTCGTTTCCATGAGGTCTGGGTCATTCTGCAACTGATCAATTACTCATTTTTTCTGTTCCATTAGGATCAAACCCCTTTTCATGTGCCTCCGGTGTCATAGTCAGTCCCCTGTTCCACACCTGTGTGACCTCTGTCACTTTGATTTCTTCCCTCACTCTAAGGGCCTCTTGAGTCGACTGCTCTATAGTTTTCGCTTGTTCATCCATACTCATGGCCTTAAACCTAGTCATTTTTGGGTTGGCCATCCTTTGCACCACCTCGTCCCGGTTCTGGGCGTTCTCTATAAAGTCTTTGAAATTGTCGTGAGCATACGGCCAGCAGGACGATGCCTGTGAAGCATGTTGCAGGACCAAGACCTTTGGATCATTCTTGCAAAATCTTCCCATCAGGAATCTAAATTCGATTTGGCTCATCCCTTCTTGTTTGGCTTGAGTGATGTCTTTTACCAAGTAGAAACCTACATAGAAACCATAGGGTATGAAAGCCCGTTTCTTGTTCTTGACCAGGGTGGCGTTGTAGCCCTGCAAGATGGTTTGATAACATATTTCTCCTACTACCAGCCAGTCTGGAACATGAGATGGTAGGAGATGTGGTGCTCCGATGGCCCTGAACACACTCATGTAGGTGGCGCGCTCATCCAAATACTAATGGCATACCTTGGATATCATCTTTTTGGCTATCGTCGATAGCCTTGAGCATTCCTTCTTAAAAAGAATAAAATAAATTCGGGCGATAAATTCATCGCGGATGAGGGAGTAGGATTTCTTATACCTGTTTTCCCATACCATGCTGAAGTAGACATGGACCAGGAGCTCTGCAACATGCCAGCTTAGATTCATGCCTGCAAAGACATTTCTAGCACACATGACATCAAGCAAGTATGAAGCCATGTAAAACGTTGGTGCTTCCCCTTCCTTTGACGCCTAGGCCTGCTGCACACAAATGCTTAGTTTCTTGGATATTATTGCTCCCCAGTTGAAGTTGCACCTGACGAATGCAATTGTGTATGCCAAAGGCATCCATGCCTCTGAAAACCTAGAGCAATCTTTCTCTCCGTACAATCGGCAGATGAGAGCCATCAAATAGATGTATGGCTCCCTTAAGTTATTTGTCCCATACCATCCAGTGCTCCGGTTGGTAAACTTATTGTCCTCCCTCCACCATGAGGCCATCACCCAGTTGGTGTTGTGGTGTTCGTAGAACTTCACAACGAAGTCTATGTTTAGTCGCTCCTCTGGGTCTTTGAGTTTGTAATACTTCTGAACTTCTACCGGGAGGAAAACTCTGGCACACCCACCATTGTCATCATTGATTAAACACTTATGTGTGTTTTTGTGGTCGATGAGCCACTTCAGGACTTCTATGCAAGGAAAAATGGGGGTTTTGCTTGCCACCATATGTAGATACAACCGTCGAATGTTCGGTAACACTTGGTCCTCAAGCGCACTTACGTCTATATCACTGTGTGGGACATATTCTGGGTACTCTTCTCGGATAATCATGTTAAAGAGATCCCCCCAATGTGAGAGCGCCATCTTGGACCCAGTGCTTGCCTTTTTTTCTTCAAAGGTCGAGGGTTGGACGAAAACCTTCTTTGTTGTTGTCTTGACGATAGGCTCTAGCCTAAGGGCATACTCCAATTGCCTTGCAGTTCCCAGAGAAGAACCTTCGCTCGTCTCTGGTTTTTTCAACTTTGGTGCTCTTGGCGAGCGTCTGGTGGTTGGCTTTCTCGGCAGCATCTTTCCTCTTAAGATTGTTAAAACCTAGTTAGTTTGACAATTACAGGATCGATACAGCATTCGATTTGCTCGTGTTGCTCCTTTGGATGCTCTGGAATTGTCTTACGTGTAGAATGATTTCGTTTACAATGGCTCAATAGATTTCAAATAGGAAAGATCTTACTGTGTCGAATCATCAATTCAATTCGGGTTATGAGTGAATTTTTAATAAATATGTCGCCGAATCTCTAGAACTTGAATTCATCGTGGGTTGACGGCAGAGGCGCGGGTGGTGATGCGGTCTATCAGTGATTTTAAATGGTTGTTTTGATTGGCACACGAGGTAGAAACTAATGCAAGATCGGGTATTAATTATCTCCTTAAATGCTCAAAATTCGATCGTATATAATGCCAAAATGTCCCATCATGTTGCTCTCTCGGTGGGTGGATCGGGGGTCGGAGGTGTGCTATGAAATTTTTCTTTGATAACCTCCTACAAAAAGTTCTGACGCCGATCGATCTTATGGTACATTTATGACATGGAAACGCTTCCTCGGAGGTGTGACTCGGACCTAGGGAACCAAGGATAACTCAGGATGGCACTAGACCGTACGACCCTCTTACCTAGTAAAGACATGTGGCATTGAATACCGGTGACTTTATTCACTCGTATTGATCGGAGTCAGGATTTTCCTTACGTTATTCGTTCTAGAGAAAACCTTATCTTGTTGATGTCGAAAAGCACAGGATTGGTGGTCAACGATAAATCTATCAAAGCGCTTTTTGGATCGGCTCCCTTAAAAAAGTCCCGACGTTGAAAATGCAT
Organism: Picea mariana; assembly: GCA_032191745.1. Classification (NCBI taxonomy): domain Eukaryota; kingdom Viridiplantae; phylum Streptophyta; class Pinopsida; order Pinales; family Pinaceae; genus Picea; species Picea mariana. The sequence goes on from JASDQU010012090.1 coordinate 137,850, forward strand.
CGGGGATCGGGAATAACTTTTATCGCAGTTAGAATGTTTGTTGCGATTTTTCTAGGTTTTCCCCGATTTCGATAAAGCACGTCGGACATCAGCTATCGGCGATGTCTTTATGTTCTTCGTTAAATTATGTCCCCTCCTGTTTTTTACTGATGCCGAAGAGGAATCGGATATCGGTGATATCTTTATGTGCAAACCAAAACTTCCTTTTGTCGATGTCGATGGAGATCGATGCTCGGCGACTAAGGTTTTCCGAGTGGTTCTTTTTCGTTCTTTGAATTTCTTCCGATGCCGACGTTGATCGCGTTCAGTGAAGTGTTTAGCTATTGATTCTTTATTCAGGTGTTTAAGGTCTTTTTAGTAATGAGGTTTCATAAGTTCAAGCAAACCTTAATAGGTGATGAGAATCATGAAAATAAGCAAAGACAAAACATTTTTTCAAAAATGAAATCGAATCAGACAGTGCAGAAGATCAAGTGGTACCCAAGAAAGTAAAAAATTGACAGAGGATTGTTTTAGGGTGTGTTGAGTGTTCAACAGAACCATAATAGTAGATATAACATTAATAAGGATAAATACATAGATGCATGAGACATACAACACAATAGCTAAAAAGCTAACATGATAGAGAGTGGTTACCAATGGAGAAGGATTTAATTGATAGCACCTTAGAGGGCAATGTGAGCACAAATGGGCCCTCCTACTCCTCCTTGGGAGGTTCCTTTATGTTCCCACTAGAACCTTTTCTTCTCTTTTTCTCAAAACAAAGTAAAATGGTATGAATAAGTGCACCCAAGCTCTCAAAAGGATAGAGGTTTGGTACACCAAACAATATTAGTTATGAATGTGTGAATGAACCTAAGAGAAAAGAGGATTTTCTGAGATCAACCCAACCACATAACAATACATTGATTGCCTCTTCTTAAATGCATACTCATGGCCTTCTTATATAGGATTTCTTCAAGGTTTTATTTATCTAGCTCAAAGTGTGAGAGGGGATCCCTCATAGAGATGGATCTCCCACAATTTTAGTGGTCATGGAACTACTTTTAGAGTTGAAGAGTTATCCCCTTTAGGTAAACCTCAATTGAGGTTATGTGAGATATGAGCGGCCTCACGAATGTGTCATTTTTCAGAGCCTGAAATGAATAAAGCTCTGCAGCTCATTCCACTACTTTATTTATGTCTACTTGGTGATCTTGGAAAAAAGAAAAGTCATTAGCAATAGTGAATTACGTAAATATAAGCAAATTATTAGTTGGTGCTTCTTTTTTTATGCTTATGTCCTTCATATATAGCACTCTGCTTCTCATCCTACTATCAGGGTCATCAGTTGTATGGCTACTTATGAGATTTGGTTCATTAATTTCATAGTTACAGTTGTTGGCCATGATCCTCTGTAGCAAGCAATAGAAAAATAACACATCATATGTCTTGTTTCTTGACCTTTATAGAGAACTGGATATGCGTGGGTTTAAACAGTGACAATCATGTTGAAATGTGCAATTCGCGCAAAATTTTCTTTTTTATCCAGCGTTGACACGTGTGAATGGTGCTAAATATGTTTTGGTAGGTCATGCAGATTCATAAAGACCCACTTTCCATAGTTTCTTACTTTGTTGAATAAGGCCAACTAATGATGAAAGTATGCCATTTAGTGTTTTAAATTGAGGACTTCTCTAGTGATCACTTGTATAGCTTGTAGAGCGATTTTTTGGTTATAACAATAGTGAGTTGAACTCTTTCCCATGACATATTTGTGAAGCATAAGATAACCATATATATAAGTATTGGATTATGTTCCAGACTTGTTTTTTTAAAATAAGATTACATTTTGGAGTAGAAAACTCATGTGAATACTATAATTAATGTGTGATAATGGATATAACATGTATCTTTTCTTGATGGATTCTATAAGAAGAGTTGAAGAGAAAATACATGAGTGAGTACCTAGAAATAAGAGCACCATAAGGAAATGGAGCTCAAGGACAAAGGCATGAAAAGAGTAAGGCCCGATGGACTTGTTACATCTTGGAAGAAGCAAAGTGGGAGTTGGAAGATGCAATGTGGGAGGCATATCCGCAATTGTTTAAAAGTTTGGAGATAACATTATTATAGTCGGATTTCTTGAGCCACAATTCATAGACTTCCTATACGACCTATGTTGGAGCCTTAAAGGGAAGTGGTATAGCCTGAGGGACAGCGGTGCAGAAAATGAGGTACACTTCCTTGGTTTGTATAGGTTGAGGGGAATGAGGGCCTGTTGATTGGAATTGTTGTGAGAATTGGAAAATTGTGAAAGTGGCTGCAACTAGATTTCCTAAAGTTGCAACTTTGATAATTTCTACAGCCTAAGGGATTGCAAAGCAGATATGGGGGTTCACTTCCTTGGGTTGTGCAGATTGAGGGGAATGAGAGATTGCTATATAGAATTGTTATAGGAATTATAAATTGTGGAATCATTATGTATGTTTTCTTGTTTGAAGTACCTATGTAAACATGTTTTGGGCTAGAGTGCATATGTTATATTAGGTCGGAGAGCTTATATGTTGATTAAAGGTTGAAGAGCCTATACGTTGACTAAAGGCCGAAAATCCTAGAATTGTAATATGTATGTACAACTATATGTCAGTGTGCATTGAGGACAGTACAAAAATAAAGGCGAGGAGATGTAACATCCCAAATTTATTCCCCTATGAAATTAATGTAACTGTGCAAATTTGATTTAAGCTAATGATTACATGATATTTCGGGTCGAAGAGCCTGTATTGATCAATATGGCCGAGGGTCGAGCTATGTAAATTGTACAATGTAATTATCAATCAAAATACATCGCCGACTATGATATGAGAGGGACAGTAACGATGGGGGGCTATGATTCCACAATATAGGGGGTCAAAGGGAAAACCCATATCATTCCCTAAGTTAATGTGTGATTACCATCTAATACTCCCTTTAAATTATTAGACACTCAATCATTGAATTCATGTAAGAGGTTGGGTGAGGGAGTCAACTCACCTAGTTATGACAACATAGGCTAAGTACAAGAAAGAATTGGGTAAGTGCGAGAGTCAAGCGCTCCTTTTTGGGAAGAGTGAGAGTCAAGCAAGCATGGGAGAAGAAGGAAATTCGAGTAGGAGAGGGGACATCTTTTACAAGATTATTTTTGGACAAGGAGGAAGAGCTTGGTGTTGGAAAAGAGCACGAGACATACCATGTATGAGTGCAGCTTTGTTGGGTTGAATTTTTATGTTGAAAATTAGGTTGTGTAACTGAAAATGAATTTATTCATGAGGAAATGGATCAAGAGCCTTAAGAAGGTTGTTGCGAGCACTCCTAGAACAACTGAGAATTCCTAGAGTCCCCAATTGTGAGATTTCTTAGCCAACCTTATGTTGGAGCCCTGGAGGGGACAGCCTGAGGGACTGCATGGTGGAGAAGGGGATCTTGTTTCTTGGGTTATGAAGGTTGAGGGGAAAGAGAGCTAGTGGATTGGAATTGTTGTTGGAGTTAGAAATATGGGTATTTGGACTATGTGAGGATAATGTCCAGCCATGAGAGTCATACCTCCTTGTGGATTCATAGCCCCAGCACATGGGTGGCCTATTATTGAGAGAAATAGAATAGTAGAGACTATGGTTGGGAGGAACATCCTTCATATGAAGCCATTGGTAATTTAGCAAGTGATAAGTGTTTGTGATATTGCTTATGTTTAATTCCACTAAGAATATGTTTAATGTAATTACTAACTGTTGTGTATGGATTAATGATCTGTGTTATCCCCATTTCCTAGGGATAACTAAGGAGATCATGTCTCGAGGCCCTCGGGTTGCATACATGGAGTACCAAGAGACAGATGGTTGACAACGTCCACTTGCACAGAAAGAGGATCGCTTCACCACCACACATCTCAGACTCATCACGATGGTACACGCAACACCAACTTGCTTCCATAAGACATTGGGTCTTTCTCCATGAGGTGCAAGCCAAGTATTATGGTGAGTGTCATTTCAATATTTGAGGCATTTGAGTGTGTTGCATTTAAATTTGCTTTTGATTATGTAATGTTTGCTAGGAAGTTATGCTCTTTGCCTGGTTTCACCTTGGTGGTTGACATTGTGCCCTAGTAAGTGGTCACCCTTAGGGATGGGTTTGCTACTAGGATGTCCCCTTGACGAGTCATAGTGCCTTTCCCGATCATAATTATCATTTTCCACACTTCATCCTCCCATCTCCCTATCTTTTGTGATTTTTGGGTGTACTGACACAAGAAGGGATTGTACCTCATTTCATGGGAACAAGGGGATGAAGGCCTAGAGGGAATGTAGCTAGAAAAATATAAAATCCAAATCATAACATTCTAGATGCTCGCCCAAAGAGGTATTGAGAATAAATAAATGTTTCTCTTAAAAAATCAAAGACTTACAAAAGCAAATACATACATATATAATGTCCCACTTGTTGAGGGATCAACACAAGTGAGTTACAAGCTTGATTTTACCCCTATGGCACCCTATGTACCTCTCCCTTCAAATGAAATTGTGGTACTACCCCCCAAGCTATATGTTACCCTATAGGGAGTACCCAGTTGGTCTGGACCTTAATTAATTAATGACATTAAACGGGCTTAGAAAAAGGATGCATTGAAAACGAAGGTGCAGCGTGTTGGAAATTTGGTTGTCATTGATGTCAAACTTGATAGATAGGTGAAGTATCATTGATTGATTAGTTTGAGAAGCATTTTCAATATCGGACATAATGTTTTGAAGGTGACTTGAATGTCAAGCATTGTCAATATTGGACATAATGTTATGAAGGTTACGTGAATGTCAATAGAAGGATAATATTGACTAAATATATTGTATGAACTTGATGCACTCATTCTAGTGGCAATATGGTCTATAGTGGAATGTGTTATTAACATCCATGCACAAAAGAAGAAATTGTCTAGACAAAAAGGGTAAATGGAGAATCCAATATGGACCCATACAAGTCACAGAGTCAAGAAGTCTAGTATACAAGTCTAAGCAAGAAAAGTTTCGACCAGTCAAGCCTTAAGTCGAGTCGGAAACAATTGTCTTGACTAGTCAAACCTTAAGTCGAGTCGAAACAATTAAATGGGTCAAATCGACTAACTAAATGCAAGGAGAAAGGGTCGAAGTCTAGTGTTTCAATCAAATGCAGTAGATATCAAGAATATCCACAGTATTATTTTTTGTTTGTCGGCGTTTCAGATCCATAACATGATCCATCTTTAGGACACAATGTTCAGGATTGATATGAGAAGAGGCACAACTATAAATACTAAAAATGACGAGAAAAATTTGGAAGGTCGGTTAAAGCTACAAAAAACTTAAATAAAAAGGAGAAAGGATTGAATAATAATTAATTAATACTTATGTAATAATGATAACCTAATAGTTAGTTGTAATGACCTAGTTATAATAGTAGTAGTATTATGACTAACAATAGTAGTATTAATCGTAATAATAACCTAATAGTAATAATAATAATAGAAATAATAATAGTAATAATAATCTAGTAGTATTAAAAATAGTATTAATAGTGATATTAATAACCTGTAAGTGATAATAATAACAATAAAATCCTAGCTGTAAAATAGTTTTTTTTTGTAAATAAAAGGATTTATATATTATCAACATTGTCTGTCATTACATTGTCTATAGTTTGCCACCTCTTCTTCCACATAAGGGAAACCAGGACAGGTGGCCTGCAAAGAGATTGTAATTGTTTGACGTGTCACAATATAAAAAAAATGCATCCAGAAACTGGTCGCCATGACCAACTAGCATACATCGTGAGACGGGGATTCTGCCAATCTTTGAAAAAGTGACCAAACCAGAAAGAAAACTAAAACATGAAGGAGATAATCCATATGCGAACTCGGGCTGCCATGAATGTTGTAAGTTGGGACAAACTTTTGGCCACAAGTTGAGCATCATTTCTTAGTTGGAGCATCTATCATGGCATCAAACAGGAGGTCCATTCGCTGGCTGAGAATGTGTTGATTGTGCAACTGGTCATCAAGCGTCTGCCACATTTCAAAAATAATCTGAAGATGTTCATACCAGATTCGATGATGGGGGAGCAGAGGCGACATCGCTTCTGTATCTACATCTGCAGCCATCAGATGGTTCTCCACCTGCCAGCTAGGAGGAATTTCTTCCTCCACAATACATCCACCAGTGTCAACACCTTGAACCTGTGTGTGGGCTCTGGGAAGGGCGGTTTCAGGATGGAAACTCAGCGGAGGAGTATCCTCCTCAGGAGGGGGAGTTTCCTCGCAGTTTCCAGAGTCCATTGTGGGATTGGAGGGGGGTGGCAGGGGTTGTTGAGGCAGTTCCAGCCAGTTTTGGCTTGGGTTGGGAGTGATAATGGTAATGAGAGCAAGTTGAGAGGGGACGAGTCTGTTGTGTCTAGATAGGGCATCATAATACAATGGTCCCCTTCTTTATTTTCCCCTCTCTCTTGGCATGGCGTAGGGATTCTGGGTGGGACTATGAAGGGTGGCCAACGAAAGAGTAATGGCAGGTGGCCAGAGGTGTAGGAGCATGAAAGAGTCGAGGAGCAAAAGAGTTTGCATAAACGTGAGAATGGGAGAGCTCTCAGGGGTGCTAGCCATCATAATGATTTGTGAATTGACATGGAGGGTCACCATGAAAGAGGAGGTGATGACATTCCTAGGCCTGGTACCTACCTTTGTATGCCCATCCTAGTTCGCGTGAGGGTCCATTAAACCTGCAAGGGTATCCCAACGCACTACCATAACTCCAGGCTTAGTACAGGTCATTCAAATGGAGTGGGAGGGAGGCTGGAAGCAAGGTTTAATAACACCCGATGTTGCCAGATGCCACATGTCATCTACTTAGGGCCATCTGTCACCCCATCTAGGACTAGCTGTAAAATAGTTACTAAGGTTGATCTAGATGTAATAATGTTAGTGTTAATAGTAATAATAAAAACCTGATTATAATAGTAGTATAAACTTAATGATAATAGTGGTATTAATAATAATAAAGTCCTAAATGATAATAATAGATAACCCAATGATTAGTAGTACTAGGGTTATAAAGGAGATCTAGAATGGTAATATTTTTTATTTATGCTAATAGCTTAGTTCTAATAGATAATAGTAAAAGTATTAAGGTATAGAGGGAAATATAGAAAGATAATAATAATTAATATTTTAAGGGAGAGGAACAAGAATAAGGAGGGAGAAAAAGAAAAAAGGAAAACCAAAAGAGCTACAAGAACACACAAAGAGGAAAGAACACACAATCAAACATGAGGGTTTAATAACTAGATTATTATTACTATTAATATTGCTATTATTATTATTACAATTAGGTTATTATTACCATTAATACCATTATTAATATTGTTATTATTATTATTACTATTAGGTTATTATTACGATTAATACTACTATTATTAGTATTAATACTACTATCGTTAATCATACTACTATTATCACCATTACAAATAATACTACTATTATAACTACGTCATTACAACCAACTATTAGGTTATCATTATTACATAAGTATTAATTAATTATTATTTAGTCCTTTCTCCTTTTATTTAAGTTTTTTGTAGCTTTAGTTGACCTCCTAGGTTTTTCTCGTCATTTTTAGTATTTATACTTGTGCCTCTTCTCATCTCAAACCCAAACATTGTGTCCTGAAGATGTATCTTGTTATGGATCCGAAATGTCGACAGCCAACAAATAATACTATGGATATTCTAAATCCATCTGAAGAAAACTCTCACCACATAAATCTAAATCATCGGATATCAATAAGTCTGGTATAAACATCTTAGCAAGAAGTTGAAGTCGAAGGTTAAAGTCAAACAGGCCGAAGGTTGAAATCAAAGAGGTCGAAGAAGTCGAAGGTCGAAGTAAGATAAGTAAAAGAAGTCGAAGTCGAAGAAGTCAAAGATCGGTCTGAGTAGAAGTGAAGTAAATTACCCCGAAGGTCTAAGTCGAAGGAAAATTGAGTCGAGAAATACAAGTCGGCCAAACCAAGTCGGGATAGCCAAATTCGAATTACACAAGTCGGTTTTCTACTAAATCAAGTCGGTCCAAGTAGAAGTGAAGTAAATCACCTCGAAGGTCGAAGTCAAAGAAAATTGAGTTAGGAAATACAAGTCGGCCAAAGCAAGTCGGGATGACCAAAGTCAATTTACTCAAGTCAAATTTCTTTTAGCTGAGTCGGCCAAAAGATGTTTGTGAGTTGAATAAGGAAGGAAATACGAAAAAGGGTGAGACCAAGTTGAACTTTAGTGACTAGCAGTAAAAAAGGCTCTGATTTTAATATCCACCATCAAGTAAAATGTTTACAAGTTGAGTTTAACTAGTCACCAACAAAGGAAATATATAGAGGTCGATTTAGACATTTATGAAAAGGTAAAATGTACTGAAGCCGATTTGGCATCGAGCGATGAAAGGAAAATTTGGGCAAGTCGATTTCAAAGAACGACATGTACCGACCACCTCGCACATTTTATGAGGAATTTTTTCATGTGTGAATAATTAAGCATGTTATGCACAAAAACCATGTCGTAGAACATTAAAAGTCGTTTCCATCGCTTCAGAATATTCATACGAAAACAATTGTCTAATTTGGTGTACGAAAATCAATTAGTAAAAGTTACCATTTGTGTTAATTAAATGAAGGGGTGTAATGTTTCATTCCAAAAGGACACATTGTTTCAAAGTGGCACCACTTGGAGGACTATATAAGCAAAGGAATACAAAGGGAAGAAGAGTTTCTTGGTGTATATATATATATATAATCGATTGAATAAAAGTTCATTCTATCAAGTTGGTGCATGTTTACAAGCCGAGTCTTGTCATGAGGATTGGATTCCTAACATTTCAGTAGGATCTGAGATCAACAAGTCGAGTCTTGTTATGAGGGTCGATTCATCATTTCTCAGTTGGATATGAGAACTACATGCTAGGTCTTGTATCAGAGAGTTGGATCTCTTATATTCAATTGAAGTTGAATATATTACAGGATTGATTTTATTTGTATTCATTCAAGGTAAATAAATAAAAGAATGATATGTTATCTACTTCATACAGTTTTTGTTATACATGTTTATGAATAATTAATTGAACTGCATATATATTATTCAGTTAATTCAATTAATCTATGAAATAGTGAAAAGTATCCAAAAGTTCCAAACACTAATTCACCCCCCCCACCTCTCAGTGGTAGTGTGTGTTTAAATAATTGGTATTAGAGCATGTGCCTTCAACACAGTTTAAACACTGGAAGGTAGATTCTGAAGAAATGGGTGGACAAATGGCTCTCTCCTCAAATGAAGCTCCCTTATTTGATGGAACATAGTACTCTTCATGGAGGGAAAGAATGAAATGGTATCTTAAGTCAAAAGGATATGGTGTTTGGGACTCAGTAGTACCTAAACCTTGGTACTCAACTACCTCAAAGAAAAAATCCAAAACTGCAAAAGAAGGAAAGAAAAACAATTCAATAGCATTAAAGGAAATCCCGAATGGACTATCGAACCAAGTCAAAGAAAAGATGGGACATTGCACCTCTACTAAAGTATTATGGCTCCATCTAGAGAATTCTTATCAAAATAAAGGACAAGACATAGAAAATGATATTTTGTATCAGAATAAAGAACAAGACATAGAAAAAGAGAATTCCAAACAGATTGAAGAACAAAACATAGAAGAGGACAAATCCATCAAAGAATTGATGCAAACCCTAGTCATCAGCAGATAAGACTACTATGTCAAAGAATTGATGAATACCTGAGTATTCACTAAAGAAAAACTATTAGATTTTAAGACTGATGTTGTAGCTACATTATAAGTGATTAGTTTGGAACCAAGCAATGGTCTATATATTGAAGTTACTAGGGAGGTTCTTTACTAGCTTGAATACACAGTGATGTGCACTTTAGAAGAGTTGGAGAAACTTCAAAAGAAATATATGTTGTTACTACAACAATTAGATCAATCTAACAACCATGAAGAGCATGAACAAAAGATTATACTAGAATACAAAGAAGAAGAGATCAAAAGATCGAAGACTGAAGTTGCTAATCTAACAAAAGAAATGAACAAATTGAAGACGTATGACAAACTCAATAAATGCACAGAAGACTTAGTATAAACAAAAGAATTGGTCAACACTCCAAAGCCTCAACTTGAGGAATCTAAAGAAATTGAAGAAACCCTAAAGAGCCAGTTGACTAAAAAGGAAGAATCGTGCCACACGGAATTGGAAGTCATCAAACTCAAAAGGATTCAACTAGAAAATAAGGAAGAAATCAAAAGATTGAAGAATGAAGTTGTTGATCTAACAAAAGAAATAAAATATTTGAAGACATATGACAAAACTAATAAATGCACAGAAGTCTTGGATGAGACAGAAGAAATAGTCATCAGTTTAAAGACTCAACTTGAAGAAGCTAAGGAAATAGAAGAAGCCTTGAAGATCCAGTTGACTAAAAAAGAAGAAACATGTCACATGTTGGAATTGGAAGTTATCGACCTCAAAAATAAGAATGAAAATACAAAAGCAACTTTCAAATTCCAGAACAGCTTAGCTATCCTAGATAGGATATGGAACATTCAAACACCAACTAATGACAAAACCAGACTTGGATACAATAAGAAAGAAGAAGGTGGCAAATGGAGCAGCATTCACAAACATGATAAAGGATCATCCTCCTCAAAGGAAAAAGGTACAGTCACAAACCAAATACAAACCATGAACTTTGTTAAGGGAGGAATCTATAAAAGTCAAAAACAAGAAGCATATCAAAAGGCAGACTTCTCATGTCAAAACAGACTCAAGTATGAAAACACCTTCAATGGTTGTTGCTTTTCATATCATACCTTTGGTCATAAAGCACTGGAATGCAAGAGTCTTGAGAAGAGAAATTCAGGAAGATCCAATAACTTAATGAGATGTTGGAGATGCAATTATGTTGGGCACACAACAAAGTTTTGTCATACAATGAGATGCTACAACTATGGTAAGTTTGGCCACAAATCCCAAAACTGCATAAAATCAAGAAGTCTACCCATGAAGAATACTATATACAATTTAGGAAGAAAAACTAATGAAGTTTGGAAGATAAGAGGAAAGGACAAATCTCAAAGGACAAATTTATAAAGGAAAGGTCCAACAAGCAGAGTGCCTCGTGGAAATATTTGGAGAAAGAAATCAGAACAAAGATACAAATATTCAAAGAAGACAAAGCTTCAAGTGAATGAAGACATTACACTTAAAATTCATGAGGTTGATAATAAAGGAATGATGAGTGAAACTCCTAATAAGGAATGTGAAAAATAATGTTTTGCATATAAATTGGATCAAGCTCGAGAAAGAAGAATTTCTAAATAAGAATACAACACAACTATAGATCTTGATAATATCCTGAAAATCAAGAGTACATTAACCAATGAAAGAAAAATGCAAACAAAAAATCCCAAATAAGAAAATGAAGAATTTTTAGTTACACAGAACAATGATTATAATGATGAATCTTCAATAGCATATCAACCAGAAGAATTGGCAAATGAAAATCTTGGAAGTTTTCTAATGTTATTTTCATGAACTACTAAATTTCCCCTCAACAGAAAATATGAATTAAAGGAATGAGGAAGGATTTAGGAAAAGGAATGTACAACATGATTTGGAGTAAGTGCTACAAGATACTACTAATGTATGGTATGATCTAAACCCAATGAGGTATTTCCAAAAGAATGAAAAACTTATGAAGAGGACTTACCAAACAATAAGATGTTATTTAGCAAATATCATGGTTTGAGGAGATTCGGGACAATAACATGAACATCAAATTTACTTCTAATTAAGCAAATATGAAAAGGCTCTTGGGTTACAAATGAGTAAATAGAGTACTAACATCATGAAGAAATTGGAAGCAATCTAGAAGGAAGTAAAGTTAGTTCTTGAACAACAGTTGTATAAATCTTGTCACACTCTTTAAAGAAGGAAGGGAAAACATGATTAATAATATGGAGTGCATCAGCCTGGTTAGAAGAGGATTATAGCCTAAGTATCATGAATCAAAGGACTACGAGGGAGAGATAAACAATAAAAGAAAGTCCAAAAACAATTAGTGCAAAAACAGGGGAAGCATCACCTTAGGGGGAGCATCATCTCAGGGAAAGAGAAAAGAAATATCCCCTATGTCATTGTTGTCAAACGGGGAGAGATAAAGAGTAAAACAAAGTCAGCTCAGAGGACTCAAAATACAAAATACATTCACAAGGGGAGTAAGATTGTTTTACTAAGGTTACCATCAATAACAAAAGGGGAGATTGTTGGAAATTGGGTTGTCATTGATGTCAACCTTGATAGATAGGTGAAGTATCATTGATCGATTGGTTTGAGAAGCATTGTCAATATTGGACATAATGTTATGAAGGTGACTCGAATGCCAAGCATTGTCAATATTGGACATAATGTTATGAAGGGGACTTGAATGTCAATAGAGGGATAATATTGACTGAATATATTGTATCAACTTGATGCACTCATCCTAGTGGAAATATGGTCTATGGTGGAATGTGTTATTAACATCCATGCACAAAAGAAGAAACTATCTAGATAAAAAGGGTATATGGAGAATCCAATATGGATCCATATAAGTCACAAAGTCAAGAATTCTGGTATAAAAGTCTCATCAAGAAAAGTTTCGACCAATCAAGCCTTAATTCGAGTCGAAAACAATTGTCTCGAACAGTCAAACCTTAAGTCAAGTCGAAACAATTAAATGGGTCAAGTCGACTAAATAAATGCAAGGAGAAAGGATCAAAGTTGAGTGTTTCAATAAAATGCAGTAGATATCAAGAAGTTTGGTATAAACATCTAAGCAAGAAGTTGAAGTTGAAATAGTCGAAGGTTAAATTCAAAGAGATCGAAGGTTGAAATCGAAGGTCAAAATCGAATAGGTCGAAGATTGAAGTCATATAAGTAGAAGAATCCAAAGTCGAAGATCGATCCGAGTAGAAGTGAAGTAAATTACCCTGAAGGTCGAAGTCAAAGGAAAATTGAGTCGGGAAATACAAGTCAGCCAAAACAAATCGGGACGACTAAAGTCGAATTACACAAGTCAGTTTTCTTCTAAATCGAGTCGGTCCAAGTAGAAGTAAAGTAAATCACCTCGAAGTTCAAAGTCAAATAAAATTGAGCCGATAAATACAAGTCAACCAAAGCAAGTTGGGATGACCAAAGTTGAATTACTCAAGTTGAAGTTCTTCTAGTTGAGTTGACCAAAAGATGTTTGTTAGTCGAATAAGGAAGGAAATACGAAAAAGGGTGAGACCAAATCAAATATTTAGTGACTAGTAGTTGAAAGTGTTGGACACACCGACTACACTGAGAGGGGGGGGTGAACAGTGTAGGGATCCTTTTCAAATATTCTCTCTTACACTTAACTCATTAGTTAGCAATCACCATTTACTCATTACTTATTGATGTCATATATAACCAGTTAGATGTGAACATATATCAACAACATACATCAACAATATATCATCAACAAATCATCACCACAAGGAACACAAGATGTATGTACAATTTTCTTTTTATTACGGACTACAATCCTTGGGTTATCAGCAACAACTGAATAGAGTACAACTCTACAAGAGCACCAAATCTATAATGCAAGACTTAGCGTACATCCTTAGCACCAACTGAGATGAGGCAACAATCCTCAATAAATATCCATTTGTCAACAAGTACGTGACCTGTCAGTAGTACAACACGCATATGTACGCGCCCTACCAGTAGTACAGCTCGCGTATGTACGTGGCCAATCTGTACTACAGCCTATGTATTAATTCTGAGCAACTAGGGTTTTCTTTTCATCACACACTCAAATCTTCTGCAACCTTCAATCATATTCACTTTTGTCTTTCACTGTCTAATCTGACCCATAACCAATCACAACACATTCAAGCTCTCCAACAACTTACTCATGTTCCTCAACCATACAATATGAATTCTACTCAATCATGTATAAGCAATTAGTATACTATAGAAATCATATCAGTACTGAATCATAAGAGTGTTTCTCACTCCATCAACCAACACAAACCAAATCATAACAACCATACCAAGAATGCCTTAAGCATTCACCACACAAAAAGCAAGAGTATCCATAAAGAAAATCAATGTAACCATACCAAAGTTTCTATGGCAGATCTGAGCCCATAGAATGCAGATCTTGAACCTGCTTTAGTCTTCAAGAGCCTGTCATCAGCTCAACCACAAGTCTTCATGACTTCATCCACTGTATGTGCCCTGTCCTCATTCAGCCCACGTATGTACGCGCCCTGGCTCACTGCAACCCACGTATACCTCAGAAACTAGGGTTTCTGAACTTCCAAGACTTTTTCCGTCGTGATCTCAGACTTACCAAAAATTTGATGCATCCATGAGATCCTCCAGATACTCTCTCTCTCTCTCTCAGAATAGATCTTCAATACATGCTCAAGAGATACACAAGAGATGTTCTTCACAAGAGACCCTAACCTCTTATTTATACTCTCCAAGTAGCTTCCTTAGAAGCATCTTCTAGGTCACTTAACCCACTTCTAGGTCACTTAACCTATTTCTAGGTCACTTAACCCATTTCTAAGTCACTTAACCCATTTTCCTCATTTTTATGGTTAACCACTTTCCATAATTAGAAAGTTCTCCATTTAAATATTGCTCCTTGACTTTGTCACTTTTCTTTATCATTTAAATAATAATTTATTATTTGCAAGCTCTTTGACTTCTTTGACCTTTTAGGGCTTCAAGCCTACATATGAGGGTCCTTCATCTTCGTATGGCCATAACTCTCAAACCACGAGGATTTATGTGACATTCCACATACCACCGGAAATGGCATGACAAGCACTATCCATCTAGGATAGTTTCACCAACAACTTCATTGATCTTCATCTCATTATTCCACATATAAGCATGGGTTCTCCAACCATACTTCTAGGATAACGCAATCGTAAAGTGTTTTCCCGTGAGTGCTTTCACCATAAGGAGACCACTTTGGCGTTCATCCATTTGTACACCTTATCAACCATTATAAGACAATAATGAGTCATCT
This sequence comes from Picea mariana, assembly GCA_032191745.1. Classification (NCBI taxonomy): domain Eukaryota; kingdom Viridiplantae; phylum Streptophyta; class Pinopsida; order Pinales; family Pinaceae; genus Picea; species Picea mariana. Next base: position 152,991 of record JASDQU010012090.1, read on the forward strand.
TTACATCAATCCAACAATGCATCATATACCAATGAAACCACTTCAATCCATCTTCATCTATCATCATGTATCAATGACAAATCATTGATTCATCTTCGTCAATATACTATGATAAGACATTGTTTATCATACATCAAACCTTTGACCTTTGACATCACTCAATCATCCTTTGGCATCAATAAATCAATCATCCTTTGGCATCAATCAATCAATCATCCTTTGGCATCAATCAATTCCTTGACATCAATCCATCACTTGACATTAATCCTTTGACATCAATTAATCAAACCTTTGGCATCAATGACAACATGATCCAACAATCGCCCCCTTTGGCATTGATGGCAATACCAACATTGATGTCAACACCAATCATTGATGTCAACATGTAGACAAATCATGCTCTACATCAATAGTCATCAATCACATCAATGTGACTATCTCTCCCCATCAATAATCATCCATCACATCAATGTGACTATCTCTCCCCCTTTGACATCAATGGAAAAGGGTCATTCTCCCCTTGGGGTTGCTCCCCCTACTTGAACCCTCCTTGGGGCTACTCCTCTTGCTTGAATGACTTTGATATTCCTTTGAATAACCTCTCCCCTTTTGAATAAGGGATCTGACTCTGATGTAATGCTGAAGATACATCGCTCATGCTCCCCCTGTGACCATCGCTCACAAAACAAAAGATATGTCACAAAACTCATGCCATACCATGAAACGAAATATATGTCAACAATGAGATAGAGAATCATGAATAAGACATCATGTACCAAATTGTGTTCCCAAAATGCACAACACCCATGTACATCAACACCATACAATGTGCTAAAATATATCATCAATGGAATGTATCAACCATATGCCTCTATCAACATGTCAACCATGTGCATATACCAATATGCCAACCATTTGCATCTACCAATATGCTAATCATGTGCATCTACCAATATGCCAACCATGTGCATCAAACAATTGTCATATCACTCATGATATGTCTTCACCATGAACCAAGTGCTACAATCATGTATCTCAATCAATCAAGTGTCTCATCATATCATCCAATACATCATGTACCAAGCAAGTACATCAACCATGCACAAATACCACAACAAAATGAATCCTCATCCATGTATGCCAAATCCACCAAGAAACATGTGCCAATCAAACTGCCAGTAGATGCCTCTACCAATGTACTAGAAGTGTATTAATCATGCATCAACTATAGATCAAGCTATCACTCATCAATGATGTACAACATGATCACCTCATCAACTCACCAACTACATGTCCCAATATGTAGTCCAACCATATGCCAAATGCATGAATCAAAACATGCTTCTAATAATGCATCATAAGATATGTCAATGAAACTCAAATATGTACCAACCATGTACCCCAACAGATCAGCCTCAATCATCCATTCACTACAGCAAATACTAAGCATCCAACAATACATGTACTAGTAGTGTGCTTCAATAGATCAATGACATCTCTAGCTAGCATTATCAAGATATATCACATAACCAAGGTAGGTACCATAACTTCACTGTCATAACCAGCATTGTTCTTCAACAGAAGATGCCTCAATCCATACTCATGGGTTAGTGCCATGCATCCAAGATAACCTTTCATTTTATATCATCACTTTACATAACCCAATATGTAATCATGAAAACTTGCAGCAAACAATGTCAGAACCTGCAATAAACTATGTCAGACCCTGCAATGCAGAGTTACACCATCACATCAAGCTGCAACCCATGTGCATAGCCTTTTTCCCTAGGCTTTACCACATATACGCGGCTTTATGCACAGACAGCTCGCATATGTACGCGACCTATTCAACGTCATCCTGCGTATGTACGCAACTATTACCGCTTTCACCCACGTATGCTTCAATAGATGACACACTTGAGCCTCCCTTAAGGCTTCCATTTTTCTCTGGTTGTTCAATCTTATTCACCCACTTTTGAAGGTGTACCTGCTTCTCAGAACTTGAGCTCTGAGCTTCCATCTTTTCAAAGATGTCTCCCTTCCTTACTTCATTCCTTATTCTAGTCATGCTATATGAAGTCCTCATCATGGACCTTCTTCTTGTGTTCCAGCAATCCTGGGATTTGTGGCCAAATCCACTACAGATGTAGCATCTCATGCTGTGACAGTGAACAACAATGTGTCCTACTTGATCACATCTCCAACACCTTATGGTGTTATGAAATCTTCCATTATTTCTCCTTGCATGAGATCTACATTCCAAAGCTTTGTGACCATATTCATTACATGAATAACATTGACCATGAAAAACACTTTCATACCTTTGTTTTGGTGTCCATCTTCGTTGAGGTGTAAGGATGGCTTCTTGATGTCTTCCTTGCTTTGTTCTTTTAAAACTTTCCTTCCCTTGTGTAGGTGGTGGACTTGCAACATTATCTTCATCCTTTGAGAGTGAGGGACTTACATCATGCTTCTTTGAAGT
>JASDQU010012090.1:170245-186763 GCA_032191745.1 Picea mariana
CGCCTGTTATTCGTAAACCCTGTTGAGTTTGATCTATTGTGTGATTTACTCTGGGCTGATCGTTTGCACAATTTAACTTGTTGAAAAAGTAACATTTATTTCTAGATAAAGAAGATGGCTTCGAAGATTGATCCCATAATTCGAAATTGATCAAATTATGCACTATGGGCACTAGACATGGAAAGCCTACTAAAGAGTAAAGGACTGTGGTAGGATATGAAGATTGTGATTCCAGATCCAATAGATGATCAGAAAAAGTTCGTTGTTGATAGCAAGAAGGATGATCGACCAAATCTCTACATTAGTCGGTCGGGCGATTAACCAGATCTCTACATTAGTCGACAAGTCTGTCAGTTGCACAATCGACTAGCAATCGAAGATAGTTGTTGGTGGATCGACCAGCTGAATAATTGACTAAGAGTTGGATGCATGGACGATCGGGTTAAGCATCTTTGTCGAGCTGACTAGATAGAATAGATTTGATGGAGTCAACTCTAACAACCGACAATTATATATGAACAAGATCATTCTGATTTCATGGAAGTTGGTTAGATCTTAAAGCTATAAATAGCAGACCCTATGAGTCATTGTCATCAATAGAAATATCATTGTTGTATACAATATGTCCAATATGCATTGCGATGTTTTGCTCACGATTCATTGTGCTTAAGTGTTGTAACGATGTCTTTAGACACCACCTTTTATCTTTTAAATTATATTCCCTCTTCAATTATCTTCGATATTGTTTGTCTGTTTCGTATCAGGTTCCACTCTGTTCCCCAACATTATTGAGTTTAATCTTTTACCTAATTGAAGAATGCCCCATATTCCTTACTTTCAGATTTGTGAGTCCAAGTTTTTTAATATTAAAGCTCTTAGAGAGTTCAATATACTTCTAGTGTCATTCATGTCTCTATGATCCAACGATTTTATCAGGTTCTTCTTATTAAACAGTCTGATATTGATTATGGATTAAAACATGGTGATCAATATGTCCACATTTAACTTATCTAGTTTGCATTTAATCCTCTAATTTGATCGGGTCTTAATGTTGTCAGTATTTGTTGTATCTTCGATTCATGACATATCCATTTATGGGATGCCTTGATTGTCATATTTGTATCACCACTGCATAACTACCCAGTTTGGACATTCGTTTATTCTAGGTTTAGTCTTAGTTTGATTGATCTTCATATTCTCAATTGCATTCAAACTTACATACAACTTAATGGATTTACCATGGCTTCTTACTCCCATATAGTCCATCTCCAAACTTGCATTTCTCTTTGTTTCATTACTACTAATATGTCTCCACTCATCAAGTTTGTTGCCTTTCACACATCCAACGAAACCACGGTGCCAAGAATAGGGAATGTTTTCCCCATACTTCATTCCTTTGCACAGATTAAACTACCACAATAATGGAACCAAAAACATGTCTCTTTAGCTAAAGATGTGGTAGAATCCTATCTAAGAATGCCAAGTGTTGGAACTTCATCTTCAAGAAAAGAAATTATTAGATTATCAAAAAATCCAATCGTGGGTTTATCTAGACCAATGAATCCTAGTATATCAAGAATCCATTCTTCCAAATTTTCTATTTCGGAAAATGAATCTTCTTTTCATCATGCAAGACAAATAGAATGTTAAGCATGTAAAGACTGGATTCAAGGCCTAAGGAGAGAGCAACAAAGGCACCATGGTATCGTTGTACATAATACATAGCTCCATTGTAAATAATATAATATTTCTATAGATCTTTTCGAGATCAAAATTATCATGCCATCTCTTCAAAGAGAAAATGATATAACTTCTAGCCCCAAAAATCTAGGAGGAAGGAGTCTAAATCCCGATAATGCTCATATGTTTATTTCTAGAACACAATCTCACTATAGATATGTAGATTTGGGGTTATAACAAGTCTAAAGATGGTAATGTTCTTGTTGATCTTAAACAACTTAATCACACAAATTATTAAATCACTTGTTTACATCACAACTTAGATGAAAATGCAAGAGATGTGTCAGAGATGAAGGAACATGTCACACAAATTCACCATGAAATGACATGAACAAGTTTGTTTGCTAATATCAAGCATAATCATGATTTGATGTCTGCTACATTATCCAAGATAGATCAAATTTGATAAGTTGTTAAGGACTTCAAAGAGCATTCAATGCCTCTTTCTCCTCCTCCTTTTGTATATAATGATAAGGATCGCGGCCCTAGTGATATTTGGAGAGGTAAGTCTTGTAGCAGTACTTTGTTGTTAAAAACAATAGTTGCAGATAGTGAAGAAGAAGTAGATTATTTTGAATATTTGGAAAAAGAGCAGAAATTCAACAAACTAAGCTAGTTGTACAAAAACTAAAAGAAAAATGGATTGAAATAAAAGACCACATCCTTGAAATGAAAATAGTAAAAAAGGAAGCAAAACATATGTCTAACTTATTTTACAGATCCTTTTGTTCAAAACAAGAAAGCTAAATTATTTCCCTCAAATCCTTTAGATACCACTGCATCTTCAATTCTCACTTTTGTATGTGACCCATGCCCAATTTTCGATTTCAATTGTAAGTCACGCAATGATATCATGGAAGAATTGCAAGCATGGGAAGGATGGGCTCATACTCAATGAGTTATTTCAAAAACTCAAGTCATAATGTTAGAACTAACTTCTAGACTGACATGGAGATTTATAGGGTAATTAGCAAATTGGTGGTACTCTTTAGAATACGAAGAAAGAATTGAAAAATAAATAATGAGACTCCTTTGCAAGGTCTCATTCATGTAGTATGAAGATAATTTTATGGAGAACTTCCTCATACAAGAAAACATTATACTGATATGTTTTTTTCTCAAAGATTGTATGATATCTCTTTAAAAAATGAATAGAAATGTAATATGCAATATCTCTTGTATAAAAGAGAGGATCCTACCAATCCACCGTACAAGAGACATTATATTTCATTATGGCCATGTATTATTCTAGATCTTTTCATGAAAATATTTGAAGATTTAGATTGATCTTCATGATTTATCACTGGCAGGATTTCATGTAGAGATTGAAAAAAATATTGAAAGAGAGATGTACAAAATATAAAGCCTCTAAGCAATTGAAGAAGTATTTTAAATTCTTGATGTAGCTTCTATGTAATTAGTTTAGATAAACTTATGATTTTGTTGGTCAAAGTCCATAAAGAAACAATCTCATAAGTATCCTTTTGATTGTATGTGCAAGAAATCTTCCTTCAAACGACGCAAGTTTTCTCACGAAACAAGAAAAATGTCCTTCAAAAGAAGAGCCACAACTAGAAAGACAAGACATTGATTTGTTTGTAAATAAGAAGGTCATTGGGCTAACAAATGTCCTAAATGGCACAATTCTAAGAAAGATACAAAAATTTTCACTCTCCTTTTTAGTTCTTTTGATCCAAGTTATTGGGATTCATGTACAGAATCAGATTCAAAGCTTGTTTGTTCTGTTGAGTATTCCTTAGATTTTGAAATTTCTTCCCCTCCTATCTAACCTTCTTCTACCTTTGAACCTATATATGATTTTCTTTCTATTAATATGCTTTCTTGTGATGATTTACCTACCACAATTGTTTCTTTACAATCTCAACTTTCTCACACCTTTGTTTGGGATTTTCATAAAAATGCTCTCCTCGTTATAAACTCTCCCATCTCCTTTCTCAAGCCTAATGTGATCAACCCCGACGTGAAAACATGGTGTATCCTCCTACCAATTCACATTCTTCAGTCCCATATTCTAAACTCCTTCCTCTTGAAAATAGTTCTTCCAGTGAAATTATTGGACATCAATACAGACAAAAGCAAAGAGAAAAAAACATTCGAATGTTGCAAGCAAACATAAAAGAGAAAAAATCAGCATTTAAAAAAATGATAGAAACATTGGTTGCAGATTAAAAAACGGTTAAAGATGTTGCAAATGGCTTATGAAGGCCCATTTGATGAAGAAATTGACAAAATTTTAGAAGAAGTAGATGGAGAGGATCAAGAAGAATGTTTATTGGCACACTGAGATGGAAAAGCGCAAACACCTCAAAAGAATGTTTATTGGCACACCGAGATGGAAAAGCGCAAACACCTCAAGGTATGAATGATTGGGCTTCTATTCTTCATAAATTAAAAGTAGTCATAGACAGAGTCATAATTCTTGTATCTATCAAAGTGAAAGGATTTAAAGGTTATTCATTATATGCTCAGATAGATACACGAGCTATGTTATCTTGTGCAAAGTCAAGTGCAATACCATGTTATTTTTGAATACCAATACAAACAAAGGTAAGAGTCGTAAATGGAAAACCTTTACACATTACAAGGTATCCCCCGAATTTTCGTATCTTGATAAATGATCTGCAATACTCAGTTACATTCTATGAAAACAACATAGGAGAAAATGTTTTATTAGGACAAGATTTTGTTCAATGACATCTTCCTTTTACACTGGGAATAAATGAAGTGACAATGCAAGTAAAATAAATTCTTACAAAGGTTCCTTGTAAGAATTCATATAAAATAAAAATTACAAATGTAGTTGTATTTGAAAAAGAATCTAAAGAATATTTGGAGAAGATTGCAAAGATAAAGAAGATAGTAAAAATGTGAATCTTCATGGTGAGGCAGTACTAACTCATGTTGTACAGAAGCTCAAGTCATAATGTACTACTAAAATTCCCAATGCATTTTGGTCAAGGGAAAAACACTTTGTAGACCTGCCATACAAAGAATATTTATCCTTTCAAACTCCACAAAAAGCAACAACCATATCTATGTCTCTTGAGAAACAAAAGTTTTGGAAACAAGAAATTGAAGAACTTCTAGACAAAAAACTAAATGAGAGAAGCTGACATTTTTGGGCATGCCCAACTTTCTTCGTAAACAAGCATTCAAAGAAGAATCGAGGAAAACCTAAGTTGGTTATAAATTTCAAAAAACTAAACCAAGTTTTAATGTCTTTGATATGCTATTCCAAACAAGGAAAACATTTTTCATAAAATCCACAGATGCAATGTATTTAACAAGCTTGATCTGAAAAGTGGGTTTTGACAAATAGGAATATTTCCCAAAGATAGATGTAAAACTAGGTTTATGGTTCCTCGTGGACATTATCAATGGCGAGCTATGTCATTTGGATTCACCGATGTGCTTTTAGAATTTCAAAAGCACATGGAAAATATTTTTAATGATTTAGAATTTATCATTGTATATATAGATGATATTTTGGTTTGCTCAAAAGATTTAAAACAACATCCAGAACATCTTGCGTCGTTTTATCAGAAGGTGTATAAGCATGGACTAGTGTTGTACAACAAGAAAATGGAAATTGGATGGACAAAAATAGAATTCTTGGACATGGTTACTGCAGAATAAAGAATACAACTACAGAGCCATGTGCTAACAAAACGAACTTCATTCCCAGATCCCAACTCATCCAGAGTAGTTTTTGCACTCTTTGCAAATTGCTTTTGTTGCTACTTCCCATTCTTCTCTAGACATCAACAATCATAATGCCTTTTCTTATGACATCAAAAACATGCCACATGGATCAAGGCCTTATTATTAGAATGATTCAAATAATCCTAGTGTTTCTTACCCTTCTTGGGTAGTCCTTTCTTCTTCCTACCTTTCTTCATCACCCCCAAGGAGTGCAAGATTCTATACACTCTCTCTGACATAGTGTAGTGTCTAGTATGGTCTCCTCTTTGACAAATTGATCCTACAGTTTCACAAAAGTAGGCAACCTCTCACAAGCACATATACCTTGCACAAATGTAAGCCCAGATGGTGAGAATTGGTTCAAAGTTATATGAACTGACTAACTCAACCTCATCAACCTTGTCCCACATGCTAATATATCGAGTTTGTGAACTTCATCAAACAACTGTCAATAGTATTAGTGTTGCTCATGTGGGTATCGGTGAGATTGTTCTTCAAAAGCATCTTGTGGCTCGGGGTTGTAGGATATGTTCACACATTGATACAATGACCAAGGCACCATACATATCTTTCGTTTTTGTCTTCTCTGGGATGTGAGGGATCTTGAGTCAGGGACAATTTGCTTCTCTTTGGCCAGCTTCCTATTGTGCTACATCCACTTGACGAGATCAATAGGTGTAACCTTGTTCTCAACAAAAACCCTCAATTCAACTTCCCCTTGTAGCATCTGCAATTTGCACTTCTGAGGTGTAAAGTTGGAAGCACCATCTAATATGTCAATCTCTCTGAGACTGAGAGTTGTCATCTTATAGTGCTACAACCAAAAACTCAAATAATAGATCAACTAGAAATATATTAAATCATAGGTCAAGTGCTTATATTAGTTATAGATCCAATTCAATAATTGAAGCAAGGGTATCACATCTACTGAAATCTTCCAACAACTTTCATGGAGGATATTTATAGGTTGTTTATCCATGTTGCTTGGTTTGCACCCCACTAGGGGGAGGGGGGGCGGTTGAGACCCAATATGGCTCTTTTATGCACAACACTTCTTGGAGCTCGGAGAAAACCTCATAGTACACCCCCCCTTACACGTTTTGGCATTGGATGCATGTGCTCAAGACCCCCCTAGGTGAGTTCAAAATGAACTTGCATTGTCTTTGATTGGAAATTGAGCACTAGATACCACAAGAGAATAGACTATGCTAGATTTGCGATAAATAATAGACAAAAACAAAACAACATTTATGTTCATATGCCCTCACTACTATGAGACACATGGGAAATTATATTGCTTGTTTAAATATTCTAGCTTCCTCTCTGCCCTTTTCTATTATACAGATCCATAGTTCCTAGCATTGTATATAAGAGTGGCACCTAGGCTTAGAGCTCACACCCTTTGGCCCCTAAACCAACTGAACACTACTCAATGGATCGCATATTTCTTCTCGGTGCTCCCAGTGGATAGGGGCACCAAGTGACAAGCAAAGTGCAACACTACTCCAACACCTAGATCAATGAGAGCCAAGGGGAAACACAATCCTTGACAATGAGACCAATAAGGGGCTACTGTATGAGTCTTTGAGGCAGTTCCTACCTAACCAATATGTAGCCCCCCTCTACTAGATCCTCACAATGGGTTGCCTCTTATAGACATAGAGACATAGTCTAGTCCAGATCCAGTGCCTCTTTCCATATTTCTATATAGAGATTCTTTCATTTGGCCTGAGAGGCTAGGATAGATTCACATTCAACTTCAAATGACGACTCCCTCTCTCCTCAATTTGATAGTGGTCACTTGGAGCACTAAGGCTCTTTTGCACTCTATCCTATAGCATTATATTTTCCTTTCAACACTATGTTAGTCACACCTAGATCTTAGAGATCGGCTTTGTTTCTTTCTTTTATAGGAGTGTTTTTTTTTTCATTTTTATAGGAGTGACTTTTTTTCAGCACATTGCCACATATTTATTGAACAATCTCGTTCATGCACTTTTGGTCATTTGTTGGACATAAATACACTTATCTTGTCTTATCTATCATAGAAAATAGTGTCATCTACGCATAGATTTTTAGAAGATTTTAGATGCACATCCTTGATACCATGTTAATTTTTTAAGTTGGTACATATTTGCGTTAAAAGACTAACCTACAGGGCTTAAAATAAAAAGCTAAGTTTACACCTCTCAAAACTTAGGATTTTGCATCTACTTAAAAGTTGTAATGAAATAACCATGAGTGCAAACATTGGATACTACGAGGAATGCAAAACATATAACAGAGAGCCTGGCTTCGTAAATTGACAATTTGGAAACTTAGAACAATGAGATAGACTCCAATGACAAGCACATCAGTTTACCTAGAAATTACAACAACACCTAACACACAGAGGTTTTTATTGAGAGTTTTTTACCAAGCGAAAAATCATCGATCGATTTTATCCAGTGGTTATTCTTGGTATGCTTTTCTCCTTTGGTAGTTTTATGACACATGGTTTTTTGGTCCATGGTAATGTAATTCCAGTTAATGAACTACAGTTAAATTCTAATCCAGGGTTAATGAATTAGGGGTTTTTTGGATGATGAGAGATTTTATATATATTGCATTGTAAACAATGAAGAAGATGAATAGAATAAGAGGTGCATCTCTAAAACAAGTTGTTGGTTTTCCCAGTTGGGTTTCCAAGGTAAATCTTTGTGTATATGTGTGATTGCATTTGTATTTATTTTCCGTCTTAAGAATATATGTTTGTGTTTCATTACCGTAAAAGGTTTAAAACGTACATTTGGTATCAGCACAGTTATTGGCTTCACGGGGACGCCTTTGTGGCTAAGGGTTTGACGTCGGCTTGTGATAAACCTTGTTACAGTGGGAGCTCTAGGGTATCGATTCTTGTGGTGAAAAGAAATGGCAAACAATTCAAAAATAGAGATCAAAAAATTTAATGGGTAAAGTTTTTAGTTGTGGAAACTCAAGATGGAAAATCTTTGGGTAGACGAAGATCAATGGGTCACTATGGATACAAGTACTGCACCTACAAGAATGTCAACAAAATACTGGAAAAAGTTGGATTGGAAGGTAGAGAGCACAATCTGGTTGTGTCTCTTAGATTTAGTGTTACTGGATGTGTCAAGAGAAGCTACAACCAAGGCATTATGGAATAAGTTAGGGGTTTTGTATCAGTCAAAGTCCCCGGTAAAAAAACTTTTCTTACAGAAGAAGATGTACAACCCACGGATGAAAGATGGGGACTTGGTGAAAATTTATATGAATTCCTTCAATATTGTGGTAAGTTAGTTACTGTCTCTTGATATTAAGACTTACGATGAAGATAAGTGTATCAATTTATTGTGCTCTTTACCAAATTCATGGGATAGTCTCGTTGTAGCCATAGGTAGTAATGCAACTACTTTAAGGTTCAATGATGTGGTCTCATCCTTGTTGTCAAAGGAGATGAGGCGGAAAAACATGGAAAGCCAAATCATAGATGCCTTATTTGTAAGAGGATGCTCCCAGGAAAGAAATATAAAAAATCCCTCTAGTGGGAGATATAAATCTAGAGGAAGATGTAAATCTATAGGGAAATCCATAAATCTATGTTGGAGATGGGGAAAAGAAGGGCATTACAAGAAACAATGTAGGTCCAAAAGTGTTGAGAGAGTGAAGGGATCTAATGATGCTCCTTCTACAGAAGAAAAAGCCTTCGCAAATGAAGGAGGGGATGTGTACTTGGCTTCTTCAAGTACACACATAGATCATGAGGCATGGTTGGTGACTCACGTCCATCCGTTCATGCAACTCCTCATGGGGAGTGGTTTTGTGAGTATGAAAGGTATGATGGGGGTGATGTTTTTCCAAAAGATGACTTGACAACCAAGGTCGTAGGACAAGGAAAATTCAATTTGAAGCTCGTGGATGGTAGGATTAGAACACTCCCTAGTGTTCTACACATACCAAGATTTCCCATGAATTCGATTTCTATAAGCAAGATGAGCGATGTAGATGTAAAAATAATGTTTGAAAAATAAACTTGCAGGATGGTTCGAGGAGTAATGGTGTTGTTAAGGGGAGTTCGGATTAGAACTCGGTGTAGGCTGTTGGGAACCACTATTAGTGATGGGTGCAATAGTTCCATTGTTCCTGAGATTGGAGTTGAAGAAGGAAAAATTCCTACAGTTTATAGAGAAAAGACTATGCTATTGCATCAAAGACTTGGGCATATTAGAGAGAAGGGCCTTCGAGTTCTACAAGGTAAAGGTATGGTTGAAGGTATGTCCAATTGCTCTCTGGATTTTGATTTCCATGAACATTGCTTATATGGGAAACAAAATTGTGTAAGATTCTCCTCCGGTGCTACGAGGGCAAAGGGAATATTACAATTGGTGCACAATGATGTGTTTGGACTTGTGTCGACTCCATCACTAGGTAATTTTGTGTACCATGTCTCATTTATAGATGACTTCACGAGGAATACATGGATTTATTTCCTCGAGAAGAAAATTGAAGTCTTTAAAAAGTTTAAAGAGTTTAAGGATCTTGTGGAGAATTAGACAGAGAAGAAAATTAAGATGTTGAGGATGGATATTGGTGGAGAATTTTGTGAAATGAATTCGAGGAATTCTGTAAAAAGTGTAGTATAGCAAGGCAGAAGAGGTTTTAATTGAGAGGTTTTTATCAAGAGATTTTTATGGAGCGGTTATTCTCGGTATGGTTTTTGCCTTTGGCGGTTTTATGGTACATGATTTTATGGTCCATGGTACTGTAATTCTGGTGAAGGAACTATGATTGAATTATAATCCATGGTTAACGGGTTGGGGGTTTTTTGGATGTCACAGGATCCTATATATATTGTATTGTAAACAATGAAGATGGATAGAATCATAGGTGTGGCTCTAAAATAGGTTGTTGGTTTTCCCAATTGGGTTTATTGGGTAAAGATCCATGTATATGTGTGATAGCATTTGTTTTTCTTTTATTTCTTAAGAATCTATGTGTGCATTGCCTTACTGTAAAAGTTTTAAAACTTACCGTAGAATTTTTATGTTGACTAGATTTGATGTTGCCATAAGCAAAGTTAAGGAGTAGATAGTGCCAAAACGAAATCTTCCTTATAAGTGTGTGTTCCAGTCTCACCCTTTTAACAAAGTTGAGCTTTTCAAGGCCATTCAAGTTTGGCTAAAGTTAAATCTCCTTGATTAGATGGCCTTCTTTGTGAATTCTAGCTTACATTGGATAGGTGGTAACCTCTTGAAGGTGTGCAAAGAGGCACTACAATTGAGTTTTATCGAGAACAAGTAGTTGTAGGTCTCATCAAATTGATTTGAAAAGGATTAAAAAGGATACTATATATAGGAGGCTAGAACCGTCACTTTGCTCATTATCTAAACCTTATGTCTACCAAGACCAAGACCTAAATTGTCATGTATAAGGCAATAGTTAATACAAACTCAAAAATAATACTAAAATCATCTTACAACTACTATCCAGTGGTACACAACAACTGCTAGTAGCACACAACTACTGTCTAGTGACACACAATCACTGTCATTGGTACACAACCATTGTAGTAGTACACAACTATTGTCTAGAGACACACAAACTCCGCCAGTGGTACACAACCATTGTAGTAGCAAAAGGTTTGTCACACATGGCACTCCCATGTGGACTTCTAGAGGCTACTCCCTCTAGAAATACTAGGGTCAACTCCCCACAATGTCTGACGTTAAGGTAAACTCCTTTGACATGTCCTCATGTCCTCTCCACAAGGGACGTGTCCTCATGTGCTCTCCACAAGGGACGTTGGGCTATAAGCCCAAACCCACTTATCCCTTCTCGGATAAGTGTCCTCATAGATCAACTCAACTCAGTTCACAAAGGAGTATGATCTGGAGAATGCTTGTCACACATGGCACTCCCATGTGGACTTCTAGAGGCTACTCCCTCTAGAAACACTAGGGTCAACTCCCCATAGTGTGTGACATCGAGGTCAACTCCCTTGACATGTCCTCGTGTGCTCTCCACATGGGATGTTTCCTCATGTTCTCTCCACAAGGGACGTTGGGTTATCCCTTCTCGGATAAGTGTCCTCACAGATCAACACACTTATCCCTTCTCGGATAAGTGTCCTCACAGATCAACACACTTATTCCTTTTCGGATAAGCCTAAACCCACTTATCCCTTCTCGGATAAGTGTCCTCACAGATCAACTCAACTCAGTCACACCGGAGTATGATATGGAGAATGTCTTAGGAAGCTACAAACATTAACACTCCCTCTCAGCGAGGGAGGCATTCTTTGCCACGCCAAGTCTGTCATGGAAGTACTCGAACTTCATCCTGGTTTGGTAAGAACATCAACAACCTGCTCATCTGTAGGAAGGTACTGCACCAATACTTTCTTCCTCTGCACCATGTCTCGGAATAACAGTGGAATCCAACACATGTCCAAATAAATCTCCAAGGAGCTTGCGAAGCCACACTGCTTTGTGGACTGCCACACTCAATGAAATGTACTCTGCTTCTACAGTGCTCAAGGCCACAAAAGTTTGTTTCCTGCTACACCAGGAAACTATGGCAAATCCCAAAGTGAAGCAACACCCAGAGGTTCTCTTCCTGTCCACTGTGCTCCCTGATCAATTAGAGTCAGTATATCCTTGCAATCTCATGTCAATATTGGAAGTATATCTTAGACCATGTCCAATTGTGTCTCGTAGGTATCTCAACACATGCTTCGTAGCAATCCAATGTGTCTCTCTCCGCTTACTCATAAATTGGATAAGTGTACTCAGTGCATAACAAATATATGGTCTAGTGTTAACCAGATACATCAATGATCCAATCAATTTTTTGTACCAATTCAGATCAATTTCATCAGAAACGGAAGAAGACACACTTAGTTTCTTCAGATTCATCACCATTGGTGTAGCCATGGGCTTCCAGTTCAACATCCCAAACTTCTTCAATATCTCAACTGTGGACTTCCCCCAACTCTGGAAGATCTCATCAGTTCTTTGCCACACCTATAGTCCCAAGAAGTAGTGCATCATACCAATGTCCTTCATCTCAAACTCAGAGGCCAACACATACTTGCATTCAACAATAAGGCTCTCTGTACCGTTGAAGAATAAATCATCAACATAGAGGACCAAAATCAAGAATTCACCGTAAATAGTCTTATAGTACAGGTTTGGATCGACAACACTTTTGATAAATCCCAAACTCGTCAGGTGTCCATCAATCCTCGCATACCAAGCTCAAGGTGCCTGCTTGAGTCCATACAAGGCCTTCTTCAACGTGCACACATGAGACTCCTCATGTATCACGAAACCACATGGTTGCTCGATGTATACTTCTTCCTCAATCTCTCCATTGAGAAAGGTTGTCTTCACATCCATTTGATGTACTATCCAACCCATGGATGTTGCAGGGGCAATAATCATCTGAATAGAAGTGTATCGAGTAACAAGAGCAAATGTCTCCTCATAATCTATTCCCTCCACTTGAAAGAATCCTCTAGCAACAAATATCATTTTGTGCCTCTCGATGCTCCCATCAACTATGTGTTTTATCTTATAGATCCATTTGGAAGTCACTACAGACTTTCCCTCAGATCTCAAAACAATATCCAACACATCATTCTTCATGATGGATTGATACTCCTCCATTGTGACATCTCTCCATACTGGATGACTAGTTGCCTCCTCATAATAGGAAGGCTCAAAATGAATGTTGTGGCTCATAGTTGTGGCATAGCACGAATATCTATGAGGTCTCTTGCTCACTCGGAAGGTACCACGAGAAGTTGCATGCCCTTCTGCCTCCTGCAGAGTTTGACGAGCCCATGTAGGTCTCTTTCGATCTATTGCGATATCTCTAGGAACATTAACTAGAGGTACATTATCAATGGGACCAATTTGATCAATAGGCTCAATTGTCTCCCTTTGAAATGTAATGTCATCTTGGACCATATTTGACATATACAGGTTTCCTCATGAAACCAATGTCTAAGGAATATTGAGGTTCCCTCATGGAACCAATGTCTCACAAGACATATCGAGGTTTCTTTGTGAAACCAATGTCTTGGTTCCTTCATGTCACTGTCTGAGGCATGTCAAGATGAAGTCTACATTCCCCCCTACGAGTCCACACAAGACCCTCCGGGGAGAATGTCTCATGATTTTTCCTCAAACATCAACACTCCCTCTAGAGTTGGAGGTGACTCCTCGTCTGTCTCTGCTCCCTTTGACACCGAAGGTAGCTCTTCCTCATTCTCTAGTGGTAACTCAGTCTCTGCTTCCATTTTCCTGGGCCCTCATGTGAGGGAGTCGAGCCCAGTCCCGCTCTAATACCATGTTGTTTTTCTTCATATGAGATATGATCAATATATTATTACAATGATGAGTGTTCCATATATAGAGAACATATGGTGACCATCCATGAAAGGATGTGTCTCTTGGATAATCAATAACTATTTATTATTATCATTTACTTATTATATATAGTATTTAATAATCAATAATTATATTATTAATTATTAATCTAAGAGAATTTCTTCTCGATGTTGTCCAAACATCAACACCTCCCTGCATCAGTACGGATCCCATGGCATACCCACTTGCATTTGTCTCCACTTCAAAGGGCTTCTGCAAGTTTGGTAGTGTGAGAATCGGTGCTTGATTGATCTTTCTTTTCAACTCATCAAAGGCCTTCTGCTAATTCTTCCCCCACTGGAAACTCTTACCACTGTCTATTATGGCGTGGAGTGGTGTAGCTACCGCTGAAAATGAATCTCTGAACTTTCGTAAGTATTGTGCTTCCCCAACAAAACTCCTAAATTCAATGACATTTGTAGGAATTAGCCATTTCATGATGGCCTCCATCTTTGTGGGATATATCTTGAACTCCCTTCCATCGATCACATACATCAAAGATTGTTGAGAAAACTCACATTTCTTGAGATTAGCCAACAACTGGTGCATTTTCAGAGTCTCTAACACCTCCATAAGATGTGATATGTGCTCCTCCTAGGTAGCGCTATAAACCAATATATCATCCAAATAAACAATAACAAATGAATCTAGAAAAGGGCATAAAACATCATTCATTGATATCATAAATGTAGTCGATGCATTGCATAAGCTGAATGGCATAACCAACCACTCATACAACCCTTTCCTTGTCTTGAAGGTAGTCTTCCAGGTATCTTCTTCTTTGACTCGTACCTAATGATATCCTTATTTCAAATCTAGCTTAGTGAAGTACTTGGCATGATGCAACTAGTCCAACAAATCATCAATCCTTGGCAAGGGGTACCAATTCTTCAATGTAATCTTGTTCAATCCACTGTAATCGATACACATTATCCAAGTCCTATCCTTCTTGGGCACAATTATAATGGGTGAACCACAAGGTGAGGTACTTGGTTGAATCACACCCTACTCCAGCGACTACTGCAACTGCTTCTTCACTTCATTTTCTTCCAGAATGGACTATTTGTAGAGCCCAATATTTGGCAATGGGGTGTCTAACAATAACTGTATTTCATGCTCCACTTCCCTCTTATGTTGTAGCCCTTTAGGCTCCTGGAACATTCCTATGTATACCAGTAGCAACTCCTCCAATTGATGTTTCTACTCTTTAGTACACCCCTCCAAGGATGCCTTCACTCTCATTGACTCATCATCACATTGATTTTCTCTTAAGAAAATCAAAACATATTTCGTACTAGAACTAATCAACTTCTTGGCTTGGTTGGCACTTCCTAGTGAGATCTTTGACTTGCCTTTATGCACGTTGATGATGTAGGACTTCCCATCCTTGATTAGTCAGTATTGGTTGGCTCTCTACATGAAGATTGCATCCCTCATATACATGTAACAACTTCCAAACACTACTCTACATACATCAAGGGGTACTATATCCAATTCCACTTCATCAATAAAATCAACACTTATAGCAAATTTAATCTTACATTGTTTCCTTACCTTTATCTCTGCATCCTTGTTTACCCAACACAATGGATAAAAGCTAGGATGATTGTGAACCTCCAATCCAAGCTTGCTGACCAAATCCATTGCAATGAAATTAGCTTGTGAACCAAAGTTAAACATAGCATCTATCTTGGTCTTCTTGACTTGAATCTTGATGTGGAAGAACTTGGTCATCTCCTTCTCTTCCTGGTGATGAAGGCTACTCAGATTCACCTCCTTCTGCACAGATGTGCAAACAATATTTTCATCCACATTTGAGCTACTTTCAATATGATTGCTTAAATCCATGGCTAAAAGGTTCTTTTTCTTTCCATCCTTCTTGTGGTTCTTCAGGTTCAGCTTTGGATGTAGTTTCTAGCATTTTTCCTCGATGTGGCCATCAATGTTGCAATGATTGCAATGGTTTTTGGGATCTTTGCTCTATTTTGTAGTGGTTGTTGTCTTATTATCTTTTCCCCCTTCCCACTTCTTTTTCCCCTCCTTGGAAGCTTCATGGTACTATTTATGCTTCGAACCACTTGGTTGCCCCTTCTTTTGGCTTATGTTTTCCAGGTATTGTGCTTGTACACAAGCCTCATCCACTATCCTTGGCTTGAAGAGCATCACTTGCGTTCATAGATGTATATGTAAACCCCCAAAATACTTGAGGAATACATCTGGCTTCTTGGGAGTGATACCCAGCATGATGGCCATCTTTCTGAACTTAGTGGTGTACTCCTATACACTCTACCTATGCCTCTTCCTGAAGTAGTGCCACTGGATCCATTGGTCCTCTACATACCCAATAGGGTAGAATTGGGACTTAATGAGGGTTTTGAAGTCCTCCCACCTAGTTATTGGTGGATCACCCTCCAGCCTAAGTGTTTTTGTGTGGCTTTCCCACCAGTTTAAAGCATGGCCCTCTAACTTCAATCTAGCAAATGAAATATTTTGCGCTTCATCTATATCGTGAACACTAAAATAAACTTCTAGTTGTTGCAACCAATTATTCAATTTTAATGCATCGATCTCACCTTGGCATGGCTTTATGTCCACTTTCACTTCCATATTGAATATGGATTAT
>JASDQU010012091.1:15892-26632 GCA_032191745.1 Picea mariana
AACCAGTTGTTTTATGAACAGGAACCAGATTTGAAACCCATTCAGAATACTTGATCGGAAAGATGAGTCCATCCTTCAAGAGTTTTTCCAAATCCTTTCGAATAGTTGCTTCTAGTGCAAGGTTGATAGGTCTTTGTTTCTGCTTGACTGGTTTTACACCTTCCTGCATGGGGATGGCATGTTGTATGAGACCAAGATCAAAACCATGAAGATCCTCATAAGACCAATCAAAAACATCTTGAAATTCACCAAGCAGCTTGGAAAACTTCATTTTCTCTTCATCGAAACATTTGGCACCTATTTTGACATTCTTTGGAGTCTTGGGTGTCCCAATGTTCAAGGAGATGGTTTCACCCACCTTCCTTTTCGACTCCTCTTCTTTATGTTCCTCCTTGTTGCCTACATCACTCAAAGAAAATGAAATCTCTAGAGGAGTCAAGCCTTTAGGAATCTTATTACCTTCTATGGATATAATCTCCTTAGGCTTAAAAGGTTCATTTTGGAGAAAAACACAAATGCTCTCATCGCTAGGGAAAACTTGCCAAGATTTTATATTATTGGGGATGTGTGGATGATACAGAGATTGGAAAGTACAATCAGGTATGTGTGGCAGAAGTTGTCAATTTGGAGAGGTTTCAAAAACAGCTAACCGATCATCCATCGGGTTTAACTCCCTCTTAACATGAGTGGTGTTGAAAGATAAAAGGTTCGAGATAAGCGCCCAAACAATTTGGGTGTATCGTTTCATCAACTTGTTGCTAGGCGAGTAAATTTTACGTACAAGATTCACAACAAAACTGAAAGGTGGCCGCAACAAGGATTATAGGCATTCTCAATGCCTAATAACAAAGCTTCAAATTCAGTGACACTGTTAGTACAAGCGAACTCCAACCGGTAAGAAAAGTTATGGATTTTTCCTACAAGAGAAATCAAGATAATGTCATCTTCATTACCTTCGTTAGAGAATGAACCATCAAAGTGCATGTGCCACATTCCATCATCTAAATCGATTTATCCCATGGGAATGCTATCCTCCTCAACAAAGATGGAATACGCTCCTAGGTCCTCTTCAATATAATTTACGTTAGGTTGTGGGACACTCTCTATGTAAGGTGATATCCTTCCTTCTCTAAGGACTATAATGTTTTCTTCGTTCCTAGGAATAGATAAATGTGTTTCGTTGAGTGAGAGGTATCCACCCGTTAAGGCTTTCCAATCTCTTCCTAAGATGATTGAGTAATTACTTATCGACATATCAATTACCTGAATGTTGAGGGTTGTCCTTATTTCAGGATGAGCACACGAAACTAAGGTCACATTTTTAATCTCGCATATGGTTGTTTGTTGTAGACTATTATAGGAGAGCATGCTTTTGGCGTTTTCATTTGTACAAGACAAGCCTAGCTCTTCCATAATAATCTTTGAATCACACTTGGGCCCGAACCGCCATCAATGAGGCAACAATGGGCAACCTTATCCATAATCTTTATAGAAATATAAAAAGGGATATTTTTTACAAGATATCTAAAGTTAAGTAAACCTACTTTATTTACAGAAGAATCCTCTTTGTTTACCTCTTTGGAAAGATTGGCTACAACGGAAGCTTTTCCTTCCATGAATTGTTTCATATGCATTTGTTGTTCAGGGATGACAACCATGTCTAGAAGGGTTGCATCTGCTTTGATATTGGCCAACTGATTCAAGATATTGTATTTGGAAGAGAGGAGAGGGGGAGTGATTCCTTGACTCTCAAGAACCTTAGGAACTTGAACAATAGCAACAGGTGAGGATGAGCTTGGGCTAGAAGAATTGCGGGGAGGATCAAATTTGCCCTTGGAAGCATAGGCTTTGTTCCTAGTATTGATTACCATGACATCTTATGGCTCTGCAAAATCTAGGACAATGATGGTAAATTTTGGTATTTTACCAAATATCTTATCTCTAGCACTCTTCTTTACTTCACAAGTGGTGTTCCTCACAAAAGTTACACCAACTTCGAGACAAGATAGCTTTTGGCTGAAAATTATTTTCAACCGGATTTCTAAAAGGGGTTGCAGAAGAGGATGAGGCTCCAAGGGTGAGAGGGGAGACAGTTCCCTTTTGCTCGAACACTATCATATGATTATTCATATCTTGTACTAGCTACAAGAGGGAGGACATGTCTGTCTGTTTAACCAATTCTCCCTAGGGAAGACTTGTTCTTTCAAGTTGTTCTTCATACTCTAAACAAGTATGCGGAGAGGAACCGAGATTATCAATGGTGCTTTCCTCAAGCTTATGATGGTAGGGGGAAGGAAATGCATTGTAGTAATGCATGAAAGCAGCTTGGTTTTGAGGATGGATGAGTTCGGGGATTTGATTGTATAACTTGGTGAAACACAAGTTGAAAGACTTGATGGTCTCACCATCCTTATAGGTGACATTATTGTATTCCCTTAACTTCTCGGCTAGGATTTTAGATTTCCCATAAGTGGATCAGAACTAATATATTAACTCCTCCCAAGTAAATAGAATCTTAGGAGGAAGGTCAAAGAAATTGGCCGTAGCCTTTTCTTCCAAGGAATTGATGAATAAGAGCATGCAAGTATCATTGTCGTTGACCCCTATGTTATGACAAGCATTAGAAAATGCCACTAGGTGTTTGTTTGTACTGACAGTATTATTTCATGAAAACCTAGGAAGGTGCTCTTTAAATTTAGGAAGTGGACGAGTAGCAAGTGCTAGGTTAGGAGGAGAGGACGCATGCCACGATGTAGTTGTCGTGTCTTCTTCAAACTAAAAAAGCTCATACTTTTTAATGACTTTGGTGGGATTTGTTGTAGATTGAACATGGATATGGTGGCTATATAAGCTACCAATCACTGATGAAGACGAAGACTAATAAGAGGAAGCACTTCTAGTGCCACCAAAGCCACCACTAGATGTCATCTTGTGGATGATAGGTGAGAGAAAGAAAGACGAACTGGATGAATCGGACAAGGTTCTCCTTAGAGCACTTTGTCGGGCAGATAACACAACGTTCCTTCTTCCTATTTCAGAAATAGGCTTGATTTTAGGTGATAAGTCTCTTCTTCTTCTAGAAGCACGAGAGTCTAAGGACATGAAAGAAAGGCCAAAACTGAAGAAACAAAAAGGTTACTATTGATTTCTAGGTTGTCTACGTCTAGCTTCCAATCGTTCTTGAGCACTAATATCTCATTCAATTGCTGCCCAAGAATGGTTAAAATCAGCACAGGTATTGGTAGTATCTAAAATGGTATTAAACAAGTTCAAAGCAATGTTGGTTTGGTCTTGGAGACCGGGCTCAATATTTGGTTGCCTTGCAATAGGTACAGTGATTAAGAAATAAAACAGTCAAAGAATCAATCTAAAAAAAAAAAAAGATGTATCGATGAAAATCGAGTATAAAAATTAACCAAAGAGATATTGAAGATCTCCCCAGTGGGGTCGCCAAATAAATGTTGAGGAAAAGATATGAAATGATCTTACTCAAGCATTTTCATATTTTGCTTGTCTAAAGAAAAATAGATGCAAATGTCACCCTAGGTTTATAGCCATAAAAAATAAAATCCTAACTCACAAGTATCAATTACAAGTGCTTAGGCTAGTCTTTTTCACAAATAAAAGCTTGCTGGAAAATTCAATTTTATATGATTTTCTGAATATAGTAGTTTCTAAAAACAAATGCGAAGACAGAATTAAGACACCAAGATGATAATCAAGACAGATGAGACATAAAGCAATCCTTTATTTCATTCCAATTCACCAAAGAATCATTTTTTTTACAAAATTTCATACAGAAATTTTGGACCAAAGTCAAACTTAGACATCCTCGATGGAACATACAAAAGGACCTCTGACAAAAAACCAAAAATGAACTCTAAAAGTTGGATCATCTTGCCACAGATTTCTGCCCACTCAACTCTGCACAATAGCCTTTGTCAGTCATGAAAACTAATTCACAAACAAACAAGTCTACACAGACTATCAAAGATAGATCAACACCTCTAAAAAACAAGTGTTTGAATAATGTAATTCAGCCCTAAATTTCATTGTCTACAATAAGACCCTGCTATCATAAAAGAGAATTAGGCTTGTGATAAATTAATGAATGAATGAAAATTGAACTATCTCAACATAAACTCAAAGAGAAAACCTTAGTATGCTTCTCCTTATATCCTCCTCTTGTTCCCCCCTTTCTTTTTTCCTTTAAGCAAATTAGAATTGGTTGAAGTAGTTGAACCAACTCATTAATTAAGTTAATTAAAAGACTCAACCAACTTTTAGTTAGGGGGGAAAGTAATAATCATAATAAGGGTTATAAATAAATAATAACTAGTAGGTGGGACCCCATGTGACTCCCTTTAGCTCTTAACAATCATAACATACTAGTTAATTAAACAAAACACACCTCCTTGTGAGTCCCATCATCATATTAACATTTAACAATTAATCTCAATAGTGTTTTCAATTATTTCCAAAATATATTACCAACATATCCAAAAGCATGCCATACAAAAATCTGAAGTCAACTGTCATCAACAATTAAAAAAAAACTTAAAATCCATATTTTCCAGTTTGTGAGGCAATCCTTCCCTTGTTGATGCTCTCATCTTTTAGTCCTTCTGAACCTGCCTTAGGTTGTGTGTAATAATTAAGTTTCATCTTGTTGATCATATGAGAGAAATCGACCTTCCAACACATGTGGGAGGACACTGATTTACCAGAATTATCTGAAGATGCGTAAGGGGCAGTAGCGGCTTTCTCTTTGACAGAGGCATAGTAGGCCTCGGTTTTCAACCTTTTATTTGAATATTTCATCCATGTATGTGTGATTGATTAGAAAATAATCTTTTAAATAACCATACATGATAACTCTTTAAAAATATGAAATAGATTTTGGCTCAACAATATATCAGACCCATGCAATCCAATCCATACAAATTGTTTGGTCATTCATCAATGAGCAGGGGGTGAACAAAAGGTTCTGGGATATGTGAGGGGATTGTATTGAGAAAAACATGATATAATGAGGGGGGGGGTGGTGGAACATGATTATTGCTCAAGGAAAACAACAATCAATTGTAATGCAAACCAAAGAAAACACTATTGTGATCCAACCAAGGAACTGCGACTTTCAACTGTATTAATACAAAATTCTTCTTGACTGTAATCAATTTTAGAACATGGAGTGAAAAATGAATGTGGGAAGGCAATGGGGTTTTAATTAGAGAAAAAGAAAAATAATGGTGGGGAAAGCAGGTATTGTTCATAAAATTAATTAAATAATCCATAAAACCATGATCTAAAACGAAATACATCAACCAAATGACCATTGTGACCCAATAAACAACTACCATGTATTAGCTAGCTTGTTGTTCGTAATGAAATATTTAACACAATGTCATCAAACAAGACAATATGCATTCCACAACAATCCGTAGGGGAGCTCTGTTCCTCTTATTTATCCATTTAATATTTAAAAATAATTCCCAAATGCATAAACAGTCACTTATTCCCACTCTATTCAACATCTAAATCAACCACTTCTCACAAATTACTTCAATCATCAAATATAACTCAAAGGTCATGCTTGATTCTATCTTTTAATCAATTAAATTGCAATGAAGTTATATTTTCACAGCACCCATGTTTATCATTGTTAAAATGCATGATATTCATTAGACATACATAGTGGACATTCAACACAATAATCCGTATTTAAATTTCAAAGATCGTGTCTTGCCATTTAAACACACAAACAACCATCACCGCTTCAACTCACACTATGTTGTAGAATACATGAACCATTCGACAAAATGAAAGTGTAATTATGTGATTGTATAGGTCCAATTTTCTTTGACTCTAAACCTTCAAAATGCTAGGCTATCCATCAAATATGACAAAGCAGAAACAGTACACCCAATCTCGTAATATAATCGACCAAATTGCAACAAAACCATGTATAAAATCTATGTGACTATCTCTGAGGGCGCAACCAAAATACCCAGAGAATACACAGGGGATAACCATACCAAAAACACCACGAATTCTATACTCCCATGGCCATAGAAAAATTTAGTCATAATAATCAACAACTCGACCCAACATGTTGTAGGAATGTCACACATACCCACGCATCACGTACAATACTGTGACTTAATCAATTAAAACATTGTTGGGTTATCGATTCAAAATCACAAGGACAACGATTGTGCCTTTGATTTATCCAATTAACCATGTTGATATTATCCATTTTAATAACACGTGAAGTGACTAGATACTATAACCAATACTAATGTCACGCAATCAACGGGGAAAGCCAGTAATCAACTCTGTCAACAATACACATTAATCCATAACTCCCATCAGTAAACCGACAGGCCACAACGGTCTTCTCTGTCAATCCTTGGAATTTAAGAGTCGAGGTTTTACTCTGTGTACCAACGCAGGGAGGCTAGGGTTGAGTCCTCTCAATGGTGAAAACCTCTGAGAACAATGGTGCACGCACAGAAAATACTACAATTTACTTCGTGAACAGGTTGACAAATCCTGTGACAAGAGAGGCTATGAACAGAGGAGAAAGGCTCCATTTTTCCCTTGTAATGATACTTATCATACGTAGGGTATAACCCTCATGACTACTCCAGTCAACCAACTACAACGCTGAGGTGAAAACAGGGCCCAGAAGAAGCAATATAACCCAATGTGTGACCATCAGTAGCAAAAACAACCCAATATCTAAGTGAGCAATGCGCAGTGATGGTCACGCATTGGGTTATATTTCTTCTTCTAGGCTCTATTTTCAAAAAACAACACAATATCTAAGTGAACAATGCGCAGTGACACAAGGCGCTTCCAACCCATTAAACCCATAAAAGCCAAAGACTGGGTATGGTGATACGAATGCGTGTAGACATCCATCCACTCAAATCCAAAAGAAACCCTCAAACTAAAACCAGTAAGGATGACAGAGAGCCTCTATGGTTGCTAACGCTCAGCATAACCAATAACACTATGACTTCAAACATTATCACAAAGAAGCCATCAATGATTCATTCCAAACAAATATAATTTCACACAGTTGCCATACTTAAGGAAAGCACAAACCAATACATCTGAGCCAATATCCATTTCATAACCAGAGAAGACTCGTGGATGGCAAAAAAAGACATACATGTAATCAACACACCTTAAAACACGAGTTGGACGAACGGTTCCTCTCTGCTTGAAATTCAGAGACTAACCACAGCAAAACCCAGTTGAAAAATAGCCCGACTAGAGTGGTGGCCAGTGGACGGAGTAGGGGTGATGTGAAGTAAATGCACGTCACATCCACACTCAAGCTCATTCAATATCTTAGTACGGGCCAGCCACTAATCCAACAAATCATCTAATTGAACCATGCATTGAAACCAACAACCCTTAATTGCCAAGAGCGCCACCCACGTCACATATTACTATTTCCAACCATACAGTAATGTATATCAACCATATTTCCAATAACTCAATAAATCACATAGCTGCCATTTGTTAGCTAGGATTTACAACAATTGTTTTAATGCATATATGTTAACATAGACCAGTTCCTTCATTTTGCATTCCTTGTTTATATTGCTTTATTTCCTTTCAATTGCTCTTTATTTGTCATTACTAACATGTTTTCTTTTGCATTTATCACAGATAATAAATCCAGGACTAAATAGAAAGGGTAACAACCGATATCATAACCATCATGTCATTCGAGTTTAGAGAAAGAGAACAACATGTATTATCCCTCATCCATCTGTCGTGAATAGAACCAATGTTGATCATCAATCATTCTAGAACCTGTAAGCAGACTCGAACAGTAGTAGAACACAAAAAAAAGACTCAAGGCGCCAGGTCTGATCTTCCAACTTACAAGGGGGTCCCACCTATGATTATTATATATATTATCATCTTAAAATTTATAGGCTTTAGCAATACTTTGCGGGCGAAATCCTTGTTACGATTTTAATCGTCAACAGTTGGGAGATAACAATTCTTAAAAGGGACTAGTTCTTTATCTAAATCAAAGGTGTTAATTGTTAAGGAAAACAATTACATCCTTACTTAACTAGTTAATTAGTTCTTTATAGTTATAGGATTCAATAACTCTGTAACTTCCTGTAACTATATATGTTCATATTAATACAATACATGTCGATAGTGTAGTGTGTTGCATCTATTTTGTATCTCCATATATTTTGACATGGTATTAGAGCGGACCTAGGCCTCACTTTCTCATAGGAGGGCCCATGGATCCTGTAAATGTGTTGAACCTTCACAAAATAGATCTAGCTAAACAATAATACACACATTTGCAGAGAGATTTTGAGAAAGAAAAAGAAGGAGAGAAAGAATGAAAGAATTATCATTAACCATTGTGAATAATGAATAATTTACACATGATATACTCTGTATAACTCAATGAGTGTGCACTGGAGGATAATCAATGCACCATAGTGGTGGTCTAGAGTGATCTAGACACACACCAACAGTTACGGGAGTGAACTGCCACCTAGTCTAGTCTCTCAGGCAGTTACGGGAGTGAACTGCCACCTAGTTGAGTTAACTAGTCAACTAGTCTTCAGTTAACTGACTGAACAGAGAGTAGTGAGGAGTTAACTCAGGAAATCAAGGGTAATGCGCCAGTATGGTGATGATCCCAAGGAAAGCACGCATTAGTTGTTGATGATCCCAATGTTGCATGGTACCAATGTAACATCTAAACTCAACTCAACTAGTCAAACGGAAGTGTCAACTGAAAGAGAATATTCTTCAGGTGGAATATTCTCCCCTAAAATATAAGAGACTGGATATTGACTAATTATGACTAATAAACAAGGAAAAACCTTAGGAAAAATAAATCCTAGGTGTGTGTGAAGTAACTCCAACACCCCCCTTGAACATCACTATGGTGAAAATAAAGAATGGGTCCCGACAACGAGACCATGTTAGGTACCCAAATACAAAAGATACACTGAAATAAAGTGAGGAAAGAGAGAAAATCTTATGGGAAAAACCCCTCCTCAAGGTACAATGTATGGAAAAAGAATAACTACAGTTGCTAGGCAACTATGTCCTTCACTCCAAGATGACTTCACAGAGAATGGAACTTTTTCTCAGTGAAGGTCTTGGTGAAGATGTCTGTCATCTGTTCTGTTGAAGGACAGAACTATAAGTCGATGATCCCCTCATGTACTAAGTCTCGAATGTAGTGCATGTGGATCTCAATGTGCTTCCTTTGCTGCCTCTGAACTGGATCTCTGCCAAAATTCAGAGTGCTTTGGTTGTCACACCAGATGACGATCGGTCGATGAAACTAAATGCACAAATCAGTGAGAAAATGTTGTAGCCACATAGCCTGAATGGTTATGTTAACTGCCCCTTTGTACTCTTCCTCGTTTGAAGATAGAGAAATGGTAGGTTGCTTCTTGCTTGACCAACAGATAGGCCTGGAACCAAGACTGAGTGAGTAACTAGATGTGGACTTGCGATCAGTGCTATCGCCAGCCCAGTCAGAATCAGTAAACCCGATGAGATATAATGTAGAGTCTATTGCATAATGAATCCCAAAGGTGATGGTGCCTTGTACGTATTGAAAGATACGCTTTGCAGCCTTCCAATGTAGCTCATGCGGCTCCTACATGAACCTGGAAACTGTGCCAACTGCGTAGGAGAGGTTTGGTCTGGAGTGTGTGAGATACAACAAGCTCCCCACTAGCTGTATGTACAATGTGTTGTCAACCAGTGGAGTCTCCCAGCCATCCTCAAGTTTGAATCCTAATAGGAAAGGAGTCGGAACAGACTTGCAGTCTATCATGTGAAATATCTCAAGGAGATCTCATACATTCTTGGCCTGAGATAGTTTAATGCCTAATGCATCTTGACGGATCTCGAGTCTAAGGAAAAAGTGTAGCAAACCCATGTCCATCATCAAAAACATTTCATGTAGAACCCTCTTGACTACAACAATCATTGAAGTCGAGCAATCGATGATCAGCAAATCATCAACATACAAAACTAAAAGTAGAAGTGAATCAACCATCCTGAGCATGTAAACATTCGAGTCTGATTTACAATGTACAAAGTTCTGTGACAACAGGTAGGAGTCCATCTTGGAATTCCATGCCCTCGAAGCCTACTTGAGGCCATAAAGGGACTTCTTCAGTCGACAGACCAAAGATGATTCTTGCATAAATCCCTGGGGTTGCTCCATGTAGATCTCCTCAGAAAGATAACCGTGAAGAAATGCATTATTCACGTCCATCTGATGGACTTCCCATCCCTTGGTCGCCGCAATGGCAAGTGTCAATCGTATGAAATCCATATTCTCCACTGGAGAGAAGGTCTCATCATAGTCAACACCATGAACCTGTTGAAAGCCTTTGGAAACAAGCATGGCTTTGTATCTGCTAATATGTCCATACGCTGCATTGTTGGTCCTATAGACCCATCTATATCTGACAAGTTTCCTCCCAGAAGGAAGGGGAACTAGATCCCAAGTCTGGTTCTCGAGGAGGGAGTTGTACTCCTCCTACATGGCTAATTCTCGAAAGAGATTTACAGCATCCTCGCCATAAGATTGTGGATCTGAAGACTGAACCAAGAAAATATTCCTGGAGGGCAATGGTTCAGTGGCAGTGAGTGCAATAGGAGGCTCCTCGAAATCATATCAATTCCTCCTAGTATCGGTTGGATCACCAATGAGATCCC
>JASDQU010012091.1:57880-78998 GCA_032191745.1 Picea mariana
GATTTATTAAAGGTGAAAATAAATCTCTTTACTAACCACCATAAAATGTTATTATAATTATTTTAATATTTTTATTTTCTACTAATAATAACCAAACTTTGCTCAAACACTTAAACAATCACAATTGAATTGATATATTTAACGAGTCTTTTGGATGATATGCAGTTTTATTATAATTATTTCTTTTAAAAAAAAGAAATGCAATTTGTATTTCATTATAGAATTAAAATCACATTTTTAAGGTGCTTAAAGCACAACACAAAATAAAAGTATAGGTGCACGTTGCACTTACAAGAGTATAAATGCAAACTCAACTTACAAGATTAAAATTACAAAAGTAATGTACATGTCATTTCTTGCCTTTTAAAAACTAATTCCCAATCTATTCTTTTTTCCTCTTATTTTTAACTTCTTGCCACCCTACTAAAGGAGGAGTCATAGTAACGAACCATGAGTTAAAAGGCGAGAGATCACTATACTTAAAAGGAACTGGTTGGTGTTGAGGAAAAGATATGAAATGATCTTACTCAAGCATTTTCAAATTTTGTTTGGCTAAAGGAAAATAGACAGGAATGTCACCCTAGTTTTATAGCCATCAAAAATAAAATCCTAACTCACAAGTATCAATTACAAGTGCTTAGGCTAGTCTTTTTCACAACTAAAAACTTGCTGGAAAATTCATTTTTATATGATTTTTTGAATATAATAGTTGTTGAAAACAAGTGTAAAGACAGAAGTAAGACACCAAGATGATAATCAAGATAGATGAGACATAAAAGAATCCTTTATTTCATTCCAATTCACCAAAGAGTCATTTTCTTTACAAAATCTCATACAAAATTTTTTGACCAAAGTCAAACTTAGACATCCTCGATGGAACATACAAAAGGACCTCTGACAGAAAACCAAAACTGAACTCTAAAAGATGGATCAACTTGCCATAGATTGTTTCCCACTCGACTCTGCACAATAGCCTTTATCAGTCATGAAAACTAATTCACAAACAGACAAGTCTACACAAACTATCAAAGATAGATCAACACCTCTGAAAAGCAAGTGTCTGAATGATTTAATTCAGCCATGGATGTTGTTGTCTACAATAATACACTGCTATCATAAAATAGAAATAGGCTTGTGATAAATTAAGGAATGAATGAAAACTGAACTATCTCGACATAAAATCAAAGAGCAAACCTTAGTATGTTTCTCCTTCTATTCTCCTCTTGTTCCCCCCTTTATTTTTTCCTTTAAGCAAATTAGAATTGGTTGAATTAATTGAACCAACTCATTAGTTAAGTTAATTAAAAGACTCAACCAACTTTTAGTTAGGGGGAAAAGTAATAATCATAATAAGGGTTATAAATAAATAATAACTAGTAAGTGGGACCCCTTGTGACTTCCTTTAGCTCTTAACAATCATGGCATACTAGTTAATTAAGAAAAACACACCTCTGTGTGACTCTCATCATCATATTAACATTTAACAATTAATCTCAATAATGTTTGCAATTATTTCCAAAATATATTACCAACATATCCAAAAGCATGCCATACGAAAATCTGAAGTCAACTGTCATCAACAATAAAAATATATATAAATCCATATTTTCGAGTTTGTGAGGCAATCCTTCCCTTACTGATGCTATCATCTTTTAGTCCTTCTGAACCTGCCTTAGGCTATGTGGAATATTTAAGTTTCATCTCGTTGATCATATGAGAGCAATCGTCCTTCCAACGCATGTGGGAGGACACAGATTTACCAAAA
The DNA here is from genome assembly GCA_032191745.1 of Picea mariana. NCBI lineage: Eukaryota > Viridiplantae > Streptophyta > Pinopsida > Pinales > Pinaceae > Picea > Picea mariana. The sequence continues at coordinate 59,646 of JASDQU010012091.1, forward strand.
TTATCTGAAGATGCGTAAGGGGTAGTAGCATCTTTCTATTTAACAGAGGCATAGTAGGCCTCGGTTTTCAGCCTTTTATTTGAATAGCTTATCCCTATATGTGTGATTGATTAACAAATATTCTTTTAAATAACCATACATGATAACTCTTTAAAAATATGAAATAGATTTTGGCTCGGAAATATATCAAACCCATGCAATCCAATCCATACAAATTGTTTAGTTGTTCGTTAATGAGCAGGGGGTGAAAAAAAGGTTATGGGATATGCGAGGGGATTGTATTGAGAGAAACATGATATAATGAGGGGGAGGGGAGGAACACAATTACTTCTCAAGGACAACAACAATCAACTGTAATGCAAACCAAAGAAAACACCACTGTAATCCAACCAAGGAACTGTGACTTCCAACTGTAATAATACATAATTCTTCTTGACTGTAATCAATTTTAGAACAGGGAGTGAAAAATGAATGTGGGAAGGCGATGGGGTTGTAATTAGCGAAAAAGAGAAATAATGGTGGGGAAAGAGAGCGAGTATTGTTCATAAAATTAATTAAATAATCCATAAAACCATTCTGTAAAAGAAAATACATCAACCAAATGACCATTGTGACCCAATAAATAAATGTGTATTAGCTAGCTCATTGTTCGTAATCAAATATTTAGAACAGTGTCATTAAACGAGACAGTATGAATTCCAAAACAATCTATAGGGGAGCTATGTTCCTCTTATTTATCCATTTAATATTTAAAAATAATTCCCAAATGCATAAAGAGTCACTTATTCCCACTCTGTTTAGCATCTAAATCAACCACTGCTCATGAATTACTTCAATCATCAAATATAACTCAAAGGTCATGCTCGAGTTTGTCCTTTAATCAATTAAATTGAAATGAAGTTATATTGTCACAACACCTGTGCTTATCATTGTTAAAATGCATGATATCCATTAGACATACATAGTGGACAGTCAACACAATAATCCGTATTTAAATTTCAAAGATCTTGTCTTTCCATTTAAACACACAAACAACCATCACCACTTCAACTCACGGTATGTTGTAGAATACATGAACCATTCGAAAAAATGAAAGTGTAATTATGTGACTGTATAGGTCCAATTTTATTTGACTCTAAACCTTCAAAATGCTAGGCTATCCATCCAATACGACAAGGCAACAAAAATACACCCGGTCTCATAATATAATCAACCAAATTGCAACAAAACCATGTCTAAAAAATTCATGACTATCTCTGAGGGCGCAACCAAAATAACCAGAGCATACACAGGGTATAACCATACCAAAAACACCCCGAATACTATACTCCCAAGGTAATTGAAACATTCAGTCATAATAATCAACAACTCGACCCAACATGTTGTAGGAGCGTCACACATACCCATGAATCACGCACAATACTGTGACTTAAACAATTAAAACAATGTTGGGTTATCGATTCAAAATCACAAGGACAACGACTGTGCCTTTGACTTATCCAATTAACCATATTGAGCTTATCCATTTTAATAACACATGAAGTGACTAGATGTCAGCACCAACACTAATGTCACACAATCAACGGGGCGAGCCAGTAATCAGCTCTGTCAACAATACACATTAATCCATAACAACCAATAGTAAATCGATAGGCCACAATGATATTCTCTATCAATCCTTGGACTTGAGGAGTCGAGGTTTTACTCTGTGGACCAACATAGGGAGGCTAGGGTTGACTCCTCTCAATGGTGAAAACCTCTGAGATCAACAGTGCATGCACAGAAAAGACTGCAATTTACTTCGTGAACAGGGTGAAAAATCTCGTGACAGGAGAGGCTATGAACAAACGAGCAAGGCTCCATTTTGGCCTTGTAATGATACTTAGCATATGCAGGGTATAACCCTCGTGACTTCTCTAGTCAACCAACTACAACTTTGAGGTGAAAACAGGGCCCAGAAGAAGAAATATAACCCACTGCATGACCATTAGTAGAAAAACAACCCAATATCTAAGTGAACAATGCGCAATGACAAAAGGCGCTTCCAACCCATTAAACCCATAAAATCCAAAGACTGGGTATGGTGATACGAATGCGTGAACACAATCAGCCAGTCAAAACCAAAAGAAACCCTCCAACTAAAACCAGTAAGGATAACTGAGAGCCTCTATGGCTGTTAACGCTCAGCATAACCAATAAGACTGTGACTTCAAACATTATCACAGAGAAGCTACCAATGATTCATTCCAAAAAAATAAAATTTCACACAGTTGCCATACTTAAGGAAAGCATAAACCAATACATCCAAGCCAATATCCATTTCATAACCAGAGCAGACTCATGGATGGAAAAAAAAATACATACATGTAATCAACACACCTTAAAACGTGAGTTGGTCGAACGGTTTCTCTCTGCTTGAAAGTTGGAGCCTAACCACAGCAAAACCCATTTGAACAATAGCTTGACTAGGGTGGCGGCCAGTGGACGGAGTAGGGGTGACGTGAAGTAAATGCATGCCACCTCCACACTCAAGTTCATTCAATTTCTTAGTACGCACCAGCCACTAATCCAACAAATCATCCAATTGAACCATGCATTGAAACCAACAACCCTTAATTTTCAAGAGCGCCACCCACATCACATATTACTATTTCCAACTATAAAGTAATGTATATCAACCATATTTTCAATAACTCAATAAATCGCATAACTACCATTTGTTAGCTAGGATTTACAACAATTGTTTTAATGCATATATGTTAACATAGATCAGTTCCTTCCTTTTGCATTCCTTGTTTATATTGCTTTATTTCCTTTCAATTGCTCTTTATTTGTCATTACTAACATGTATTCTTTTGCAGGTATCACAGATAATAAATCCAGGAATAAATAGCAAGGGTAACAACCTATATCATAACCATCATGTCATTCAAGTCTAAAGCAAGAGAACAACATGTATTATCCCTCATCCTTCTATCGTGAATAGAACCAACGTTGATCATCAATTATTCTAGAATATGTAAGCAGTCTCGAACAGTAGTAGAACACATAAAAAAAGACTCCAGGCACCGGGTCTGATCTTCCAACTTACAAGGGGGTCCCACCTACTAGTATTATATATATTATTAGCTTAAAATTTATAGGCTTTAGCAATACTTTGTGGGCGAAATGCTTGTTGCGATTTTAATCGTCAACAAACTGGCGACTCCACAAGGAAATTTGTTTTCAACAGATTAGAACTCAGAACTCATGGTTTTTCAGACCAAATCAGTAATTTTAGAAGATATAACTAGAATAATTATGCAATGGGGGGAAGTGAGCAGATTAAATGGAAAAATGACCGGTAATTTGCGAATAACTCATGAAAAATGTTAAGTATGAGGGGGTTTATCACCGTATGCATAATCATCCATCCAGAACCATTTCTTGCTTCAAGGAGAAAAATTAATGGACCTTCTCTTTTATTTCTCAGATGGATGAAGAAATGGAAAGAAGAAGCGGGAGATAACCAATCTCTTTTTTAAGACAACAGTGAAAGCAGATAACAAATTCAAGTGCTTCTTCAGGGGAAACATTGTAACATCTGTGTAAGCTTGATTTTTATTGACTAACAATATCTTGCAGGAGTGTCACTGTGGCATAACTAATCCAACATCTTATTCTCGACTGAAATCAATTAAAAATATGGAAAGGAACTAAAAATTCTAACAAAATAAAATTGCAGAAAAATAAAATAGCAGAATTAAAGCAACAAAAATGTAAAAGCGGTAGGAAATGTCTAAAACAGAAAGCAGATATCAACTATTGTAAGCATAAAAGAAAATTAGCGAAAACCGAAAGCAGAGCTAGACTACTAAAATACAGAAAAACCGAACAACGTTAGAGATTTTCAAGTTGGTTCCACGTAATGCTTCAAGTGAGAATCGTTAGTATTGTAGGAAAACAATCACTCCTGTGAATATTTTAGAATGTAAGAATTGGTACCTAAGACAAAAGTGATCTTGAAAGGACCCAGCCATAATTTTTGAAATTTTGAATGTCTTCCCTTATCAACGTGAGTTGAATTCCATAGAAAAACCTTTTCATTGACCTTGAACTTGACAGTTTTGACACTCTTGTTGAAATACTTCTTAACAGTTTGTTGTCTCCTTTTAATATTATCCAAAGCAAACATCCTTTGTTCTTCCAAAGCTATTAGTGCATTTATCATTTGTGAAACATATGAAGAATTTAATTCTTTGATCTGTAGAATCAACCTTAAGGAAGAAAGTTCCAGCTCAGTTGGCAAGAGGGATTATTGACCATAAACAAGCTGGAAAGGAGTACAACCAATGCTTACCTTGGCGGTAGTTTGATCTGCCCAGAGAGCATAAATGAGGAGAGTGTGCCACTGACGAGGCTTATCTTTGATGATCCTTTTGACAATTCTTACCAGGTTTTGGTGGTAGACTCGGCATGCCCATTTCCTTGGGGATAATAAGCTGATGAGTTGAAATGTTTAACCCCCAACTTGGCTAGAAATTGAGTCAGCTTAGAAGAAATGAAAGCGGGACCATTGTCTATAATAATTTCCAATGGAAGACCAAATCTGGAAAAAATATTATTTTCAAGAAAATAAATTACCTGGTCATCTGTGGAATGCTTAAGTGGGACAACTTCAGCCCATTTTGTAAAATAGTATGTGGTTGTCAAAATAAAAACTTGTCCAGCTGAAGAAGGAGGATTAATAGGACCAATAAAATCCAATCCCCACTTTGAAAAGGGAAAGTCTGGTAGGACAGGTTGTAATGGCATGGCTGAAAGGTGTTCTTTCCCAGCAAATGTTTGGCACTTGTCACAAGATCTCGAAAAAACATAAGAGTCACAAAAGATTGAAGGCCAATAGTAACATTTTCTAATAATATTTAAAGGAATGGCTTTTGCAGAGAAATGACCTCCTACATGAATGACAGAGCTTGAAGAACCATGAGCTTCTTGCAATATTTTTTGTGTGTCTTCATTGTTTACACAACGAAGCAACACACCATTAGCAAATGTTCGATATAAGAAGTCTCCTATAATGACGTATCTTTCAGATTCAAGATGGAGTCTTCTCCTTTGATGAGTGTCTAAGTTGTCTGGACATTTTTGGTTCTGTAAATAATAAACCAAATTCTTGTACCAGGGATGTTCAGACACAGGGAGGATCTGATCATTAATGTAAAAGAGAGATGAAGGGGAACTATATTCTCCATCAATTTCTTCACCATTCTCAGCATGATGAGCCAAGTGAAGGGCTAGGTCGTGTCCCTTGATAGTGGTAGAAGTCACGATATTTAAATCATGCTCTTGGATCTTGGCAAGCCAATGTGAAATCTTTCCTGAAAGATAAGTCTGTGAGAGAAAAACCTTGACAGTGGGTAAAGGAACCTTTATCAACGTATGTTTGCCTAATATGTAGTGGCAAAACTTTTCAATGGCCTTAACAAGAGAAAAAGCATGTTTCTCAATAAAAGAATATTTAAATTCATCATCAGACAAACTTTGACTCATGTAAGCCATTGGTTTTTTTTTTCCTTGGTCATCATTTTGCATGAGGCCAATATAAACTACCTCCTTAGTGGCATTAGTATATATCATGAATTCCTTCTCAAAATCCGGCTTCGCCAAAACCAGTGCAAAATTGATTGCTTTCTTAATCCCTTCAAAAGAATTTTCGACATCATCTATCCAAGAAAAAGAATGATCTTGCTTAATAATATTATGAATCGGCTTGAACATCACAGCAAAATCTGGAACAAACCTACAGGAAAAGTTAATCACCCCCATAAAAGCTTGAACTTCTTTCTTAGAAGTGGGAGAAGGAATATTAAGGATAGCAGCAATCCTTTCAGGATCAATGCTTATTCCTGAATCGAAGACGATGTGTCCAAGGAGCTTGCCCTTGGTAACACCAAAAATGGACTTGGAAGGATTTATAGAAATGTCAAATTTCCTACATCACATGAGAACTTTTCTCAGATGACCAAAATGATTTGATCGGATTTTAGAGTATACTTTTAAGTCATCAAGGTAGATCTAAATGATATTACCGATCAAATCATAAAAAGCTATTTGCATATCTCTTTGAAAGGTGGCACATGCATTAGATAATCCAAAAGGCATGCATTCATAAGCAAAGGTACCCCAACGAGTAATAATAGTGGTTTTATATTTATCTTCCCTTTTTACCTTGATTTGATTGTAACTGGAAAACCCGTCAAGTAAGGACATCATTTGTGACCCTGCCACTTGCTGCAAGATCATTTCCATGGAAAACCCGTCAAGTAAGGACATCATTTGTGACCCTGCCACTTGCTGCAAGATCATTTCCATGTTAGGGAGATGGAAATAGTCTTTTATACTAACTCGATTTAATGCACGAAAATCAACGCACAATCTGATTTGACCAGTTGTTTTATGAACAGGAACCAGATTTGAAACCCATTCAGAATACTTGACCGGAAAGATGATTCCAACCTTCAAGAGTTTTTCCAAATCCTTTCGAATAGTTTCTTCTAGCGCAAGGTTGATAGGTCTTTGTTTATGCTTGACTGGTTTTACGCCTTCCTGCATGGGGATGGCATGTTGTATGAGACCAGGATCAAAACCATGAAGATCCTCATAAGACCAATCAAAAACATCTTTAAATTCACCAACCAGCTTGGCAAACTTCATTTTCTCTTCATCGAAACATTTAGCACCTATTTTGACATTCTTTGGAGTCTTGGGTGTCCCAATGTTCAAGGATATGGTTTCACCCACCTTCCTTTTCGAATCCTCTTCTTTATGTTCCTCCTTGTTGCCTACATCACTCAAAGAAAATGAAATCTCTAGAGGAGTCAAGCCTTTAGGAATCTTGTTACCTTCTATGGATATAATCTCCTTAGGCTTAAAAGGTTCATTTTGGATAAAAACACAAATGCTCTCATCGCTAGGGAAAACCTGCCAAGATTCTATATTGTTGGGGATGTGTGGATGATACAGAAATTGGAAAGTACAATCAGGTCTGTGTGGCAGAAATTGTCAATTTGGAGAGGTTTCAAAAATAGATAACCAATCAGCCATCGGGTTTAACTCCCTCTTAACATGAGTGGTGTTGAAAGATAAAAGGTTTGAGATAAGCGCCCAAACAGTTTGGGTGTATCGTTTCATCAACTTGTTGCTAGGCGAGTCAATTTTACGTACAAGATTCACAACAAGCTCGGAATCCCCAAAAATTGAAAGGTGGCTGCAACAAGGATTATAGGCATTCTCAATGCCTAATAACAAAGCTTCAAATTCAGTTACATTGTTAGTGCAAGCGAACTCCAACCGGTAAGAAAAGTTATGGATTTTTCCTACATGAGAAATCAAGATAATGCCATCTTCATTACCTTCATTAGAGAATGAACCATCAAAGTGCATGTGCCACATGCCATCATATAAATCGATTTGTCCCATGGGAATGTTATCCTCCTCAGCAAAGATGGAATACACTCCTAGGTCCTCTTCAATATAATTTACGTTAGGTTGTGGGACACTCTCTATGTAAGGTGATATCCTTCCTTCTCTAAGGACTATAATGTTTTCTTCATTCCTAGGAACAGATAAATGTGTTTCATTGAGTGAGAGGTATCCACCCGTTAAGGCTTTCCAATCTCTTCCTAAGATGATTGAGTAATTACTTATCGGCATATCAATTACCTGAAAGTTGAGGGTTGTCCTTATTTCAGGATGAGCACACAAAACTAAGGTCACATTTTTAATCTCAACTATGGTTGTTTGTTGTAGACTATTATAGGAGAGCATGCTTTTGGAGTTTTCATTTGTACAAGACAAGCCTAGCTCTTTCATAATAATCTTTGATATCACACTTGGGCTCGAACCGCCATCAATGAGGCAACAATGGGCAATCTTATCCATAATCTTTATAGAAATATAAAAAGGGATATTTTTTACAGGATATCTAAAGTTAAGTAAACCTACTTTATTTACAAAAGAATCATCTTCATTTACCTCTTTGGAAAGATTGGCTACAACGGAAGCTTTTCCTTCCATGAATTGTTTCATATGCATTTGTTGTTCAGGGACAACAACCATGTCTAGAAGGGTTGCATCTGCTTTGATGTTGGCCAACTGATTCAAGATATTGTATTTGGAAGAGAGGAGAGGGGGAGTGATTCCTTGACTCTCAAGAACCTTAGGAACTTGAACAATAGCAATGGGTAAGGATGAGCTTGGGCTAGAAGAATTGCGGGGAGGATCAAATTTTCCCTTGGAAGCATAAGCTTTGTTCCTAGTATTGATGACCATGACATCTTATGGCTCTGCAAAATCTAGGACAACGATGGTAGCTTTTGGTATTTTACCAAATATCTTATCTCTGGCACTCTTCTTTACTTCACAAGTGGTGTTCCTCATAGAAGTTACACCAACTTCGAGACAAGATAGCTTTTGGCTGAAAATTATTTTCAACTGGATTTCTAAAAGGGGTTGCAGAAAAGGATGAGGCTCCAAGGGTGAGAGGGGAGACAGTTCCCTTTCGCTCGAACACTATCATATGATTATTCATATCTTGTACTAGCTGCAAGAGGGCGGACATGTCTGTCTGTTTAACTGATTCTCCCTGGGGAAGACTTGTTCTTTCAAGTTGTTCTTCATACTCTAAACAAGTATGCAGAGAGGAATCGAGATTATCAATGGTGTTTTCCTCAAGCCTATGATGGTAGGGGGAAGGAAATGCGTTGTAGTAATGCATGAAAGCAGCTTGGTTTTGAGGATGGATGAGTTCGGGGATTTTATTGTATAACTTGGTGAAACACAAGTTGAAAGACTTGATGGTCTCACCATCCTTATAGGTGACATTATTGTATTCCCTTAACTTCTCGGCTGGGATTTTAGATTTCCCATAAGTGGATCAGAACTAATAGATTAACTCCTCCCAAGTAAACAGAATCTTAGGAAGAAGTTCAAAGAAATCGGTCGTAGCCTTTCCTTCCAAGGAATTGACGAATAAGAGCATGCAAGTATCATTTTCGTTGGCCCCTATGTTATGACAAGCATTAGAAAATGCCACCAGGTGTTTGTTTGTACTGACAGTATTATTTCATGAAAACCTAGGAAGGTGCTCTTTAAATTTAGGAAGTGGATGAGTAGCAAGTGCTAGGTTAGGAGGAGAGGACGCATGCCATGGTGTAGTTGTGGTGTCTTCTTCAAACTGAAAAAGCTCATACTTTTTAATGACTTTGGTGGGATTTTTTGTAGATTGAACATGGATATGGTGGCTATATAAGCTACCAATCACTGATGAAGACGAAGACTGAGAAAAGGAAGCACTTCCAGTGCCACCAAAGCCACCACTAGATTCCATCTTGTGGATGATAGGTGAGAGAAAGAAAGACGAACTAGATGAATCAGACAAGGTTCTCCTTAGATCACTTTGTCGGGCAGATAACACAACGTTCCTTCTTCCTATTTCAGAAATAGGCTTGATTTTAGGTGATAAGTCTCTTCTTCTTCTAGAAGCACGAGAGTCTAAGGACATGAAAGAAAGGCCAAAACTGAAGAAACAAAAAGGTTACTACTAATTTCTAGGTTGTCTACGTCTAGCTTCCAATCGTTCTTGAGCACTAATATCTCGTTCAATTGCTGCCCAAGAATGGTTAAAATCAACACGGGTATTGGTAGTATCTAAAATGGTATTAAACAAGTTCAAAGAAATGTTGGTTTGGTCTTGGAGACCGGGCTCAATATTTGGTTGCCTTGCAATAGGTACAGTCATTAGGAAATAAAACAGTCAAAGAATCAATCTAAAAAAAAAAGATGTATCGATGAAAATCGAGTATAAAAATTAACCAGAGAGATATCGAATATCTCCCCAGTGGGGTCGCTAAATAAATGTTGAGGAAAAGATATGAAATGATCTTACTCAAGCATTTTCATATTTTTCTTGTCTAAATAAAAATAGACACGAATGTCACCCTAGGTTTATAGCCATAAAAAATAAAATCCTAACTCACAAGTATCAATTACAAGTGCTTAGGCTAGTCTTTTTCACAAATAAAAGCTTGCTGGAAAATTCAATTTTATATGATTTTCTGAATATAATAGTTGCTAAAAACAAGTGCGAAGACAGAAGTAAGACACCAAGATGATAATCAAGACAGATGAGACATAAAGCAATCATTTATTTCATTCCAATTCACCAAAGAATCATTTTCTTTACAAAATTTCATACAGAAATTTTGGACCAAAGTCAAACTTAGACATCCTCGATGGAACATATAAAAGGACCTCTGACAAAAAACCAAAACTGAACTCTAAAAGTTGGATCATCTTGCCATAGATTTTTGCCCACTCAACTCTGCACAATAGCCTTTTTCAGTCATGAAAACTAATTCACAAATAGACAAGTCTACACAAACTATCAAAGATAGATCAACACCTCTAAAAAACAAGTGTCTGAATAATGTAATTCAGCCCTGAATTTCGTTGTCTACAATAAGACCCTGCTATCATAAAAGAGAATTAGTCTTGTGATAAATTAATGAATGAATGAAAATTGAACTATCTCAACATAAACTCAAAGAGAAAACCTTAGTATGCTTCTCCTTATATCCTCCTCTTGTTCCCCCCTTTCTTTTTTCCTTTAAGCAAATTAGAATTGGTTGAAGTAGTTGAACCAACTCATTAATTAATTTAATTAAAAGACTCAACCAACTTTTAGTTAAGGGGGGAAGTAATAATCATAATAAGGGTTATAAATAAATAATAACTAGTAGGTGGGACCCCTTGTGACTCCATTTAGCTCTTAACAATCATAACATATTAGTTAATTAAGCAAAACACACCTCGTTGTGAGTCCCATCATCATATTAACATTTAACAATTAATCTCAATAGTGTTTGCAATTATTACCAACATATGCAAAAGCATGCCATACGAAAATCTGAAGTCAACTCTCATCAACAATAAAAAAAAACTTAAAATCCATATTTTCCAGTTTGTGAGGCAATCCTTCCCTTGTTGATGCTATCATCTTTTAGTCCTTATGAACCTGCCTTAGGCTGTGTGTAATAGTTAAGTTTCATCTTGTTGATCATATGAGAGAAATCAGCCTTCCAACGCATGTGGGAGGACACGGATTTACCAGAATTATCTGAAGATGTGTAAGGGGCAGTAGTGACTTTCTCTTTGACAGAGGCATAGTAGGCCTCAGTTTTCAACCTTTTATTTGAATATTTCATCCATGTATGTGTGATTGATTAGAAAATAATCTTTTAAAAAACCATACATGATAACTCTTTAAAAATATGAAATATATTTTGGCTCAACAATATATCAGACCCATGCAATCCAATCCATACAAATTGTTTAGTCATTCATCAATGAGCAGGGGGTGAACAAAAGGTTCTGAGATATGTGAGGGGATTGTATTGAGAAAAACATGATATAATGAGGGGGGGGGGGGAACATGATTATTTCTCAAGGAAAACAACAATCAATTGTAATGCAAACCAAAGAAAACACCATTGTGATCCAACCAAGGAACTGCGACTTTCAACTGTATTAATACAAAATTCTTCTTGACTGTAATCAATTTTAGAACATGGAGTGAAAAATGAATGTGGGAAGGCGATTGGGTTTTAATTAGCGAAAAAGAAAAATAATGGTGGGGAAAGCGGGTATTGTTCATAAAATTAATTAAATAATCCATAAAACCATGATGTAAAACAAAATACATCAACCAAATGACCATTGTGACCCAATAAACAACTACTATGTATTAGCTAGCTCATTGTTCGTAATGAAATATTTAACACAATGTCATCAAACAAGACAGTATGCATTCCACAACAATACGTAGGGGAGCTTTGTTCCTCTTATTTATCCATTTAATATTTAAAAATAATTCCCAAATGCATAAACAATCACTTATTCCCACTCTATTTAGCATCTAAATCAACCACTTCTCACAAATTACTTCAATTATCAAATATAACTCAAAGGTCGTGCTTGATTCTGTCTTTTAATCAATTAAATTGCAATAAAGTTATATTGTCACAACACCCATGCTTATCATTGTTAAAATGCATGATATTAATTAGACATACATAGTGGACAGTCAACACAATAATCTGTATTTAAATTTCAAGGATCATGTCTTGCCATTTAAACACACAAACAACCATCACCACTTCAACTCACAATATGTTGTAGTATACATGAACCATTCGACAAAATGAAAGTGTAATTATGTGACTGTATAGGTCCAATTTTCTTTGACTCTAAACCTTCAAAATGCTAGGCTATCCATCCAATACGACAAAGCAGAAACAGTACACCCGATCTCTTAATATAATCGACCAAATTACAACAAAACCATGTATAAAATCTATGTGACTATCTCTGAGGGCGCAACCAAAATACCCAGAGAATACACAGGGGATAACCATACCAAAAAAACCACAAATTCTATACTCCCATGGCCATAGAAAAATTTAGTCATAATAATCAACAACTCGACCCAACATGTTGTAGGAACGTCACACATACCCACGCATCACGTACAATACTGTGACTTAATCAATTAAAACATTGTTGGGTTATCGATTCAAAATCACAAGGACAACGATTGTGCCTTTGATTTATCCAACTAACCATGTTGAGATTATCCATTTTAATAACACGTGAAGTGACTAGATACTAGAACCAATACTAATGTCACGCAATCAATGGGGCAAGCCAGTAATCATCTCTATCAACAATACACATTAATCCATAACACCCAACAGTAAACCGACAAACCAGAACGGTCTTCTCTACCAATCCTTGGACTTTAGGAGTCGAGGTTTTACTCTGTGTACCAACACAGGGAGGCTAGGGTTGAGTCCTCTCAATGGTGAAAACCTCTGAGAACAACGGTGCATGCACAGAAAAGACTACAATTTACTTCGTGAACAGGTTGACAAATCCTGTGACAAGAGAGGCTATGAACAGAGGAGCAAGGCTCCATTTTGGCCTTGTAATGATACTTATCATACGTAGGGTGTAACCCTCATGACTTCTCCAGTCAACCAACTACGACGCTAAGGTGAAAACAGGGCCCAGAAGAAGCAATATAACCCAATGTGTGACCATCAGTAGCAAAAACAACCCAATATCTAAGTGAACAATGTGCAGTGATGGTCACGCATTGGGTTATATTGCTTCTTCTGGGCCCTGTTTTCAAAAAGCAACCCAATATCTAAGTGAACAAGGCGCAGTGACACAAGGCACTTCCAACCCATTAAACCCATAAAAGCCAAAGACTGGGTATGGTGATACGAATGCGTGTAGACATCCAGCCACTCAAAACCAAAAGAAACCCTCAAACTAAAACCAGTAAGGATGACAGAGAACCTCTATGGTTGCTAACGCTCAGCATAAACAATAACACTATGACTTCAAACATTATCACAGAGAAGCCATCAACGCTTCATTCCAAACAAATACAATTTCACACAGTTGCCATACTTAAGGAAAGCACAAACCAATACATCTGAGCCAATATCCATTTCATAACCAGAGAAGACTAATGGATGGCAAAAAAAGACATACATGTAATCAACACACCTTAAAACATGAGTTGGACGAACGGTTCCTCTCTGCTTGAAAGTCGGAGACTAACCACAGCAAAACCCAGTTGAACAATAGCTCGACTAGGGTGGTGGCCAGTGGACGGAGTAGGGGTGATGTGAAGTAAATGCACGTCACCTCCACACTCAAGTTCATTCAATTTCTTAGTACGGGCCAGCCACTAATTCAACAAATCATCCAATTGAACCATGCATTGAAACCAACAACCCTTAATTGCCAAGAGCGCCACCCACATCACATATTACTATTTCCAACTATACAGTAATGTATATCAACCATATTTCCAATAACTCAATAAATCGCATAGCTACCATTTGTTAGCTAGGATTTACAACAATTGTTTTAATGCATATATGTTAACATAGACCAGTTCCTTCATTTTGCATTCCTTGTTTATATTGATTTATTTCCTTTCAATTGCTCTTTATTTGTCATTAATAACATGTTTTCTTTTTCATGTATCACAGATAATAAATCCAGGACTAAATAGAAAGGGTAACAATCGATATCATAACCATCATGTCATTCGAGTTTAGAGAAAGAGAACAACATGTATTATCCCTCATCCATCTGTTGTGAATAGAACCAATGTTGATCATCAATCATTCTAGAACCTGTAAGCAGACTTGAACAGTAGTAGAACACAAAAAAAAGACTCAAGGTGCCAGGTATGATCTTCCAACTTACAAGGGGGTCCCACCTATGAGTATTATATATATTATCATCTTAAAATTTATAGGCTTTAGCAATACTTTGCGGGCGAAATCCTTGTTGCGATTTTAATCGTCAACAGTTGGGAGATAACAATTCTTAAAAGGGACTAGTTCTTTATCTAAATCAAAGGTGTTAATTGTTAAGGAAAATAATTACATCCTTACTTAACTAGTTAATTAGTTCTTTATAGTTATAGGATTCGGTAACTCCGTAACTTCCTGTAACTATATATGTAACTATATATGTTCATATTAATACAATACATGTCGATAGTGTAGTGTGTTGCATCCATTTTGTCTCTCCATATATTTTGACATGGTATCAAAGCGGACCTAGGCCTCACTTTCTCATAGGAGGGCCCATGGATCCTGTAAATATGTTGAACCTTCACAAAATAGATCTAGCTAAACAATAATACACACATTTGTAGAGAGAGTTTGAGAAAGAAAAAGGAGAGAAAGAATAAAAGAATTATCATTAACCATTGTGAATAATGAATAATTTACACATGATATACTCTGTATAACTCAATGAGTGTGCACTGGAGGATAATCAATGCACCATAGTGGTGGTCTAGAGTGATCTGGACACACACCAGCAGTTACGGGAGTGAACTGCCACCTAGTCTAGTCTCTCAGGCAGTTACGGGAGTGAACTACCACCTAGTTGAGTTAACCAGTCAACTAGTCTTCAGTTAACTAACTAAACAGAGAGTAATGAGGAGTTAACTCAGGAAATCAAGGGTAATGCGCCAGTTTGGTGATGATCCCAAGGAAAGTGCGCATTAGCTGTTGATGATCCCAATGTTGCATGGTGACAAAACCAATGCAACATCTAAACTCAACTCAACTAGTCAAACTGAAGTGTCAACTGAAAGAGAATATTCTCTAGGTGGAATATTCTCCCCTAAAATATAGGAGATTGGATATTGACTAATTATGACTAATAAACAAGGAAAAACCTTAGGAAAAATAAATACTAGGTGTGTGTGAAGTAACTCCAACACCCCCCTTGAACATCACTATGGTGAAATAAAGAATGGGTCCCGACAACGAGATCATGTTAGGTACCCAAATACAAAATATACACTGAAATAAAGTGAGGAAAGAGAGAAAGTCTCATGGGAAAAACCCCTCCTCAAGGTACAATGTATGGAAAAAGAATAACTATTGTTGCTAGGCAACTATGTCCTTCACTCCAAGACGACTTCACAGAGAATGGAACTTTTTCTCAGTGAAGGTCTTGGTGAAGATGTCTGTCATCTGTTCTACTGAAGGACAGAACTGTTAGTCGATGATCCCCTCATGTACTAAGTCTCGAATGTAGTGCATGTGGATCTCGATGTGCTTCCTCTGCTGCCTCTGAACTGGATCTCTGCCAAAATTCAGAGTGCTCTGGTTGTCACACCAGATGACGATCGGTCAATGAAACTGAATGCACAAATCAGTGAAAAAATGTTGTAGCCACATAGCCTGAATGGTTATGTTAACTACCCCTTTGTACTCTGCCTCAGTTGAAGATAGAGAAATGGCAGGTTGCTTCTTGCTTGACCAAAAGATAGGCCTAGAACCATGACTGAGTGAGTAACTAAATGTGGACTTGCGATCAGTGTTATCGCCAGCCCAGTCAGAATCAGTAAACCCGATGAGATATAATGTAGAGTCTGTTTCATAATGAATCCCAAAGATGATGGTGCCTTGTACATTTAGAAAGATACGCTTTGCAGCCTTCCAATGTAGCTCACGCGGCTCCTACATGAACCTGGAAACTACGCCAACTGTGTAGGAGAGGTCTGGTCTGGAGTGTGTGAGATACAACAAGCTCCCCACTAGATGTATGTACAATGTGTTTTCAACCAGTGGAGTCTCCCAGCCATCCTCAAGTTTGAATCCTAATAGGAAAGGAGTCGGAGCAGACTTGCAGTCTATCATGTGAAATATCTCAAGGAGATCTCATACATACTTGGCCTGAAACAATTTGATGCCTGATGCATCTGGACAGATCTCGAGTCTAAGGAAAAAGTGTAGCGGACCCATGTCCATCATCAAAAACCTTTCATGTAGAATCCTCTTGACTACAACAATCATTGAAGTCGAGCAACCGGTGATCAGCAAATCATCAACATACAGAACTAAAAGTAGAAGTGAATCAATCGCCCTGAGCATGTAGACATTTGAGTCTGATTTACAACATACAAAGTTCTGTGACAATAGGTAGGAGTCCATCTTGGCATTCCATGCCCTCGGAGCCTACTTGAGGCCATAAAGGGACTTCTTCAGTCGACAGACCAAAGATGAGTCTTGCATAAATCCCTGGGGTTTCTCCATGTAGATCTCCTCAGAGAGATAACCATGAAAAAATGCATTATTCACATCCATCTGATGGACTTCCCATCCCTTGGTTGCCGCAATGGCAAGTGTCAATCGTATGAAATCCATATTCTCCACTGGAGAGAAGGTCTCATCATAGTCAACACCATGAACCTGTTGAAAGCATTTGGAAGCAAGCATGGCTTTGTATCTGCTAATATGTCCATCCGCTACATTTTTGGTCCTATAGACCCATCTGTATATGACAAGTTTCCTCCCAGAAGGAAGGGGAACTAGATCCCAAGTCTGGTTCTCGAGGAGGGAGTTGTACTCCTCCTGCATGGCTGATTCCCAAAAGAGATTTCCAGCAGCCTCGCCATAAGATTGTGGATCTAAAGACTGAACCAAGAAAAGATTCCTGGAGGGAAATGGTTCAGTGGCAGTGAGTGCAATAGGAGGCTCCTCGAAATCATATCGATTCATCCTAGTATCGGTTGGATCACCAATGAGATCCCATGCATCCTGAAGAGTAGTATGTGCCCACTTGGGCCTCTGATCTAGCTCTACAACTACATCTAAATGATCTAACTCTACATCTGAATGTACCGACTCTAAATCTGAAACATCTGAGTCCTCTGAATTAGAACTCTCATCTGAAGAAGAATTGGCATGTGCATGCTCATCATCTCGGACAAGTGGAATAATGAAGGTGTCTGCATGCAGGGGTTGAGGTGCATACAAGACACTTTTCTTGAATTGGAAACTTTTCTCAATGATGAGTCGATCCAAGGAAAGATCAATAAGTCTATATCCCTTCACATCGTCGGGGTATCCAACGAAAATACACTCAATTCTTTGTGGATCAAGTTCCTTCGTCTTTTCAGAGAGAATCTGGGCCCATCCATGTGAACCGAAAATGCGAAAGTGGGTCACTTTCGGTTTGAGGCCACTCCAAGCCTCGTAGGGGGTCTTATCCTTGACAGATCTATGGGGAAATTTGTTTTGGATGTATCTTGCACAATTAAGTGCTTTGGCCCATAGTCTCTGTGGTAGAGACTTTGCATGCAGCATGCAAGATGCCATCTCCTTTAGAGATATGTTTTTCCACTCAGCAACTTCATTTTGTTGTGGAGTATAGGGAACTGTGTGTTGCAATTGAATCCCTGTCTCATGGAAAAGATTATGGATCTCATGATTTACATACTCTCCCCCATTATTAGTTCGGAGGGCTTTGATCTTCTTTCCGGACCGTGTCTCAACCAAGGCTTTGAAATCTTTGAGGTGTTGAAAGACCTCAGATTTTTTCCTGAGAAAGTAGATCCATGTAAAACGTGAAAAATCATCAACAAAAATGAGAACAAACCTCGTTTTGTTGATGGATGGATGCGGAAAAGGATCCATAAGGTCACTGTGGATCATATCTAAAGGTGCAGAAGCTTGCTAATGTTGGAAATATTGTCATTGATGGCAAAGGATGAGGCAAAAGAGTTTTCATGTAGAGTTTTCTGTAAGAAAATCAGTGTATGGTTGAGTTTTGGATGGGCGCGTATGATCACTGAAGAAGGTCGCTGACAGCCGTCAGATCTGCAGAAGCTGCGAGGAAGATAAGGCAGATAGTGTGTGGGCCAAACTGGAAGACAGGTAGTAGGTGCTTCATCGGAGAATCAGGAATCAGAGTTTCGCGAGTCCCATGAACAAGTGCATCAGACATCGCGAAATCGCGATATGCGATTTCCCGATAGCTTGTGGGCCACCCTGGAGGACAGGTGGCAGGTCAAAGGCCCGTCGGAGGACCAGCGTATCGGGAATCTACAAATCAGTATTCCCGTGAACGAAGGATCAGGGAAATCCCTAAAGGAAACCCCGACACGAAATCTAAACCGTCCATTCGGTGGGATGCGTGTCAGGAGTACAGAGGAAGTCGGGGATCGACAAGAGTCGGGATGTTGGCCATCGGAAAATCGAAGTTCCTAAGGACAAGAAAGTTGAGACATCGAAAGTCTCGAAATCCCGAGAGTTAATCTGAGTCGTCTGTCTGAAGAAGGAGACGTGTCACGCGATCATGCGTATCGGAGATCCGAGACACCAGGCATCGAGACTTGCAGGTCTCGAAACCCCGGAAAGATCAAGAGCCATCCATCTGGAAGAACGTGTGGCAAAGGATCGGGCGCCGTCGGCACTTTGTCCATCGAGAAATCGGAGATCCCGGTGACAAGGGATTTTTGCATTGTGAAATCGCGATCAGTGAAACCCCGATCAGTGGGGAACAAATATCAGCACAACAGAGAAGGAGGACAGTGGCGTAGTGGAGAACAGCTGCCATTGTAAAGGAGCGTCAGGATTTGGACGATCGGGAATCACGTGGGTGTATGCATTGAGGCATCACAAACCCCGTAGCCCCAACGAGGTAAGGTTGTGGTCACGGTGTGACGGTCATGTTGACCAGGAGCTAAGCTCAGGAGGGCTAGCGTATGGAATGCCGAAACCCAATTTAAAAAGGTGCGTGTGGGTTTAATTCAAATTTTAAAAAGGGGCCCGATTTCCCTCGAGCAATAAATAGGGGACCCGATGAGCGTTGAACGGTTCCTTGACCCATGGGATTAAGAAGGGGTCGATGCCCTTTCTACAGGTGATCCGAAGAAGCAAAGTAGGACGGTAAGGATGGTAAGGACGGTGATAGGTTGCAGGGGTC